>JAQBSW010001676.1:0-125539 GCA_029291075.1 Eudiplozoon nipponicum
GTTCGAGGACAAGGACGGACCAGCTGCAGAAGTCGACCGACCGAGTTCTTTGTCGCGGAAATTGAATTTCGGTAAGGTAGAAATGATTTGGACAAAATCGACTGGATTGAAGCTTGTGGAGAGTCAGGCTGTCAGTGCCTCTTGCAGGGTTCACTGGCTTTCGTTGAGCGAGAATACGACCGATGCAAGGCGAGGGGGAATCAGCATCCGATGTATACCATCGGATGGTCCAGTAGACTTGTCGAGTTTCCGGTCGTTCGCTAAAACAAAAAAGAAAGAATTTGGTAGAGAAAAATGTGGTAAAGTATTCTATATTTGGATGCGGTAGAAAAAAATGAGAAAAGAAAGGGTATGAGGGAGTCAATATTTTGAAATTTAGGATAAGAGACGAAAAGTGGAAATTGGAGGCCAGCCAGAAGAGACTTCACACTCCGAAACATGTGGATAGCCTGGGGATTAAAATTAGTGTTATGGGTTAAGAAGGAACCAATTGCGCTTTCAATCAGACGTCTCGCGTATAAATTTGGTAAAAAAATGGTTCTAATTCGCCTTTTTAAATTCTTGCTGGTATAGTAGCTTTATTTCTGCAGGAAGAGCGTTGAATACACTAGTGGCTTTGGAAAAGAGATAGATTTTGTTAAACATATTAGGAGTATGGTTGGATTGGATTGAAGAGTTACTAGAGCGTGTAGCATAGTGTTGACTTGGGTGAGCAAAGTTAGACAGTGATTGGCATGTTTTGATCTTATGAATAAAAGAAATGACTCGTAAATGACTGTAAACCATAGCAGTAGAAGGTTAGCCAGAAGCAGGCGTTCCCGATAATTCTGGCTGTGAGAGAAGACTCGCTTCAGAAATCTGAAGGAAATCTGTTCGATGGCGTACGAGGAGGCTAGAGTAAGAGGACAGTAAAATTCGCTAGCGTATGATATGGGGGGTAGGACGTAGACTTGAACAGCGTGAGTTGGAGAGTGGAGTTGTTAGTCTTGAATCAAACCAAACGGGCCCACTTAAAGAGTTTGGAAGTAGTATGTTTAAGATGTAGGACGAAGTCTAGAGATTTTGTAAGATAGATACCAAGGTGCTTGGCCGAATCTGTTATTTCAATATCAAGGGGATAATTAGCATCCGGGAGAGAGAAGAGTTGGTCAGATGTGAGTTTCATCAAACGTGTCTTTGCGGGATTTAGTTTGAGACTGATATTGCTAAGTTGCGAATGGAGCAAGGATAAAAGTTCAGATATAAGAGGTAAGGAAGGTTTGACTGCTGTAGAGTTAATGAATACTATGACCATGTCATCCGCATATATAAACAGCTTGAATAGGTTGTCTTCTACCTGCACCTGTGCGAATACCACTGATCAACAAGGCGGATTCAATTGCCGAAAACGACAACGAATCAAAAGCCTTGGATATATTTAGGAAGAGGAGAGTGCCTTCATGACCTTTGGAGATAGAGGTGTAGTTTATCAATAGCCACCGTTGAGAAAACGAACACACAAAATGGTCCTATCTAGGACAGGCATTAATTCGAAGGAATGTCCTCGCGGAAGTGCCGTATTAGGATGAAGCAGGAAGTATAAAAATGGAAGCAGCCTTCGAGCTGTAGTGAACATAAAATAATTAATATTTGTAAATTTGTTTTACTAAATCGATGCTCTGTAACGACACAAATTAATGGCCGACATATTGCGTAAATTAAATTAAATTTTATTTACGTTGCACCAATGAGAAAAAAGCGAAACTTGCCGTTTAACCAATAGTGTGCAAGTAGACATATATTACTATGGCATGTTATTTAAGCACGGCAATTTACCATGCAAGTCAGTTGTTGCATTTGCATTCTGCTTTGCGTTACGCGTGTGCGTTCTGTCGGCTGTCAATACCTACGCTGGTGATTTGATAGTTTCACCAACAATTGGCTACATCCGTGACTCATCTTGTTGCGGTACAACCAGCGAGACAAGCCAATTAATTGCAGAACCTGAACGACGTTATCCACATCGTGATTACAACACTACAATGTGAGCAACAACAATCAGAGTCCACCCAAGGCTCCAGGACATCTTCACACTCTGAATAATTCAGGAGAACGCACGACCAGGCCCTCTTAAGGGCCCCCTATCAGTAACAAATCTCTATTCAGAGCACTTTTACCGAGTTTGTAACGTCGTACGGTATTTACTTGAAGCCGGGGCGTTTACAGCTCTTCATCCGAGCAAAATACTATATATACATGATTAAAAATGAAGCATGTGTTGTAACTTTACAAATAGCTTCTGGTGGGATGGAAACGTTGATTCAAAGACTAACTGCACAAGTAAACAATTTGACTGCATAATTAGGTAATATTAATTCTCGTCTTGATGATACCCTGATAATAAACAAGGAAGGGATTCGCGTGCACGGCCCAACAAATATGATAGGCTACAAAAAGTAGCATAATTAAGGACACTATCTAAGTTGGTGGAAGAGGAGTTGCCATTCAGAAAGCAATGTTGATGGTCAAGGAGATAGAAGTTATCCCGAGACTTAATGAAAGGGTAGATTAAAATGTATAAGACATTGTCGAAGATTTTAGTGAAAGAATATGACGGAGATCTTTGAATGAGGAGATTGACGAAGTGCCATTTTTTTGGATAGGAGAAATTGTCAAATTAAACCATTCCAGGGGAAGATAGGTAGTTTCGAAGCATCGGTTGATAATATCAGCAACCAGAGAGAAGAGTTTCCAGCTTAGAAGATCAATCATGCTGTCCGAGACACCGTACTGAACAAATAGGTGTTTAGGTTTGATGTCTTTGATTGCTTGCACAACGGAGGCCGGGGAAATGTTGAACCAGCAAAGGTTCTCAGCTTCTCCGTTTTCGAACATCCCAGCAGTTGGAGTGGGAATGGAAAAGGAGCTGGGGAGATAATTTAGATAATCGTCGGCAAAGCTGGAATCACCCGAGAGAAGTTTATATATAAGGTTTGGGACATTTGTAGCAATTGGTGCTTGATGGATGCTAACTTTTTCCAGAAGTTGGGTGCCGTGCGGATGCGTCTCTCGGTTTTGAGCGCTTGTTTGTTGATAATCTGTTTAATGTGCTCATCGGTACATCGCAGTGCGAGAGCGCGAACAAGTGATGATGTGCGTAATCTAGAATTGCGTGCAAGGTTGTCGCGTGCCTTAAACAAGGTGTTCAACTTGTTCGTCGCATGTATGTGTTGAATAGAGGTGGCAGAATTAAAGTGGAAAGATAAGACGTTATGGACATAAGCAAAACATTAAAAAAATTGTCTGGGAGAAAAAGATCCCTCCAGAGTTGGCAAAACTCTTCCCAGTGGCTGAATCACCTGAATGATTGAATGCCCTCTCTAGAGATAGAGGATAAAAGAATAATAAGGAAGGAGACCTTACAGTGACCGAGATTAGGGAAGATCACCCGAGATTGGACAATGGTCACATCTTTGTTGGAGAAGACTCAATAAAATTGGTTGTTCACTCGGGTAGGGAAGTGCACAAATTGATTTAGTAAGTTATCGACAAAGAGCCGAAGCAACGGGGTATTTTCATAAGTTAGATTTTGCCAGTTTGCTAGAGGGAGTTTGAGGCCGCCCACAACGATATATAGATCGGAGTGCTGAGAGAAATAAGTGGACATAAGTTAAGCCCCACGAGTGTCGTCGATGATTGAGAGATTGGGGGGTCTGTAGACAACAAAAACATATGCGCTTTGGTTAGGAATCGGTAACTGAAACGAGATAAATTCCAATACTAGTGAGTTCGATGTAGACAAAAGTTTGGGCATGAGAAAGAATCGGACAAAGGCAGCCTGCCCACCCCCTTGACCGACAGTACTGTCACTACGAAGGAAAGTGTAAACATTGATGAGGAAAAAGTCATCGCAGTGCATGATAAGGGACAGCCATGTTTCAACAAGAAATTACATGTCTTGCTCGTTAGAGGAATGAAATGCTCGCGGTTGTTTGATTTTGGCGGATAAACATTTGAAAAAAAATTATAAAAGTGATCCGTGGAAAGGAGGGTTAGACCGGGGAGGAAAAGCGGGCGGGAGCTTTCCGCTGGCAGCCGGAGCGAGACCGAGGGCTGATGAGGATGACTGATCGCTTGTTGACGAGAATGGAGTGATCAGCGTCGATCTGGATCTCCTTAGTCCCACTTTTGTCAGGCGGGTGAGACAATTGAAGGATTTGAAAGCAGGAAGGAGGCGAGTTATCTGGCCTCGTGGGGACGTTCTGGAGCGGCGTTGCGGGGGTGGGAGGGGACAGCATCTGATCAGGTGCAGAGACACAACTATCCTGGTTGGGGTCAATATAGTTAACGCAAGAGGAAGTTGATGGGGCTGAATCCTGGTTGGGGTCAATGTAGTTGGCGGAAGAGGAAGTTGATGGGGCTGAAGCGAAATCCCGGTTGTCGTGAGCGTCTTACGTTTTGTCGGTTTCAGGACCTCTGCACAGGTTGTGATAGTGACATGACGAGAGTATTTGGGGCCGGCAGTGGAGATAAGTGAAGAGTGTCCGTTATTTAGGGTCTTTACCTGACGGGGTCGGTCAAGACGACGCGGTAAATCTTGGGTATTTTGGGAGGGGTCGATCATGGAGTATGGACTAGTAGAGAAGGGGAGCCCTTCAAACCGAGAGGAGGTTAGTATGAAGGGTACAGAAGAAGGGGCGTCACCGAGGTTGCCGCCGTGAAGTGATCGGTGTTTCTTTGGGTTGCTCCAGTCCGGATAGGTGTGTCTAGTTTCAGGACTAGGGAGTAGTATTTGGCCGAGGGGTCCGAGCTTGCTACATTGTCCTTTGTAGTAAAGTGCAATTACGCTTTAATTTGACGTTGCCAGTCGATAATAAGGGTGTTTGAGATTTGAGTTGACTAAACACATCGTCGGATAATCTTTTGTGTGAAGACAGCACAAAAGCTTGACCATTGCACGAAGAGACCTCTTTGAGGTTGTCTCCAAATTGCCTGATTAGATCCGAGGCCAGATCATTCTTAGAGAGTGGGGAGCGCGAAGACCAGAGGAAGAGGTTGCAATTACTGTGATTTTGCAGAGAAAGCTCCCTCGCTACACCGTTAAAAAATTCGTCAGCCTGACGCAACAGGTGTGGCTGCAAAGCGGAGATCGAGAGTTTTCCAGTTGGAGCTTCGAGCAATCCCGTGATATGAGCCATTTGTTGCTAGAGATCAGCGAGATTGGAAATTATTTTCTGGGATAAGAACGGGGTGGTGGAGGCTGGCGATAAAATCTGGCTCAAGATGGAGTGAGATAGAAAATCAGATATAGTGTAGAAAGTGACGAGAAAAAGAAATGGATATATATGTATACAAAAACGGTAAAATCTGATGAGATAAAAGTAAGTCCTTGGAATATGTAGGTAAATTCCAAGTAATTTATGTAAGTAAATTCCAGGTGTATCCGAAAGATGAAATCAACCGAATAATCTAGAGAATCTAAAAAATAAAAAAAATTAAACCCGATCTCCATTTAAAATTAACGAATTATAGAAATCCACAAGCACACGAAAATCGATTTTTGCGTTCTTTAATATAGAATAGAACAGAATAGAATATCTTTTTTTGGATTCAAACCACACATGTTCCATCAAATAGATAATAATATTGGAAAATGTTCAATATAATAAAGATATCACATCACATAAATATGTGCAATTAGTCTCATATAGATAATTAAACTCTCTAGTTATACCGTACAATATACCTGTAACGCGCGGCTCCGCGTTACAGCCCAGCAAAGCTGAATTTCGACAAATATGGTTTTCCTTAGGGTCACATATACTAATTCTGGTTTTAGACAATGATTCTCTTAACTGTTACCTTAGAAACAATCTCTGTTAGTTTCAATCAGTTTTAATTGAGATTTCTTAAACTGCAAATTTATTTGTAATTAATAGGGTTGTAACGACACAAATAAATTTCCGACATATTGCATAAATTAAATTCAATTCGAATTAGGCTGCACTAATGAGAAAAAAGCGAAACTTGCCACTAACCAATAGTGTGCAAGTAGTCATATATTTCTATGACATGGCCATTTAATAACGGTAAATTTACCATGCAGTTCAGTTGTCGAGTTTGCCGTCTGCTGTGCGTTACGAGTGCGCGCTGTCTCCTGTCATCACCTACACTGATTATTGTACTGGTTTCACCAACATCAGCAACATCAGTAACGCCAATCTTGTTGCTGTACAACTAGAGAGACGAGCCAATTAGTGCAGAACTTCAACGAAGTTACTCATTGCGATTACAACGCCACAACAGAAGGAACCACAGCCCAAGTCAACTCAAGAGTCTAGGAGTACTTCTGGACATCTTCACACTAACAGACCTTCTCGACATTTGCCGGAGAACGCACGACCGGCCCTATTAAGGGTCCCCTAACAGTACATAACTTTTTATTTTATGGCACTTTAACCGAATTTGTAACGTCGTACAGCATTTACTTGAAGCTGGGGCGTTTAAAAAATTGGCGAACGAGCCAGGATACTGGTATAAATAAAATTGACTTTCTTTTTCATTTATTTGGGATAAAAATAGATTACCATTTGCGTATACGTTTTCTCTACTCTGGTCATGGTCTTCGGGGAATTTTTGGGCATATATGTTCTCTTAAAGTCGTGGTCTTCTTGTAATTTTGTTCGGTATATTTGTTATCTCTAAAGTTGTGGTCTTCTGGGAATTTTTTCGGGTATATGTGTTATCTCTAAAGTCATGGACTTCTTGGGCATTTTTTTGGGGTATATGCTCTATTCAATTTTTTTACGTACAAAACTGCACCGTACGTACTCGACAGATTCAGCTGCGGAAGTTTTCAATTTTGGAAACTGTTAGTATCTTCGTTCAAAACTGTGACGTTTTTTGTGAAGCAACTAATTAATTTGTGTTCTGCGCTCAATCAATTGCGGAAGATTCTCTTTGAACTTTGGAAGCTGTTAGTGGGTAAGCGTTTCGTTTATGGTATATTTATACATTTTCATCTTGCTTATAAATTTATGCTTTTAAGATCACGTAAGATTGTTAGAATGTCAGGTCCACTTTTAGATTTTGATGTTCCTGTTTGGGATGGAGATAGTGAACTATTCTTTATGCGCGTAGACTCCGCTTTCTCCCCGTTTCCTGATTATGACAGTCATCAAAAACTGTCAAGTGGTTTGCTGAACTACCTTCAGAATTGCAGCGACGGATTTATCCTAAGCTTGAGGCCATTAGGAAGCTACTTAATCCCGTTTTGGGGCCTACAAAACTAAGTAGAATCCTTGCTTGGGCCCACAGAAACTGAGCAAATAATAAATAAATACGCACAGCTAGACATGAAAAACCTAGGTCCCATCGAGATTTTGAGGGAATTACGGAAACGTTGGTATAAAACCAATATTTTTGACCATGAGGCTAAGGTTGTTTTTATTAACAATCTTTCACAAGCATTAAAACTATTCGACAGACGGCTTCCCCCCACTCTCTGCATAGATGACTTATCTGAGAGATGCGAGCTAGAATATAGGATTTTGGAAGCTAATGTGAATCCGTCATACTTTTGTCTATCCCCGCAAGATGATAGGTTCTCCTCTTTAGAGAGGACAGTAGCGAACATGGCTAAAGTACTAGAAGGATTGACCATAACGTATCCGAGCTAAATAAAGTGAATGCTCGACCCAAATTCATGCTAAAATCTAATTATAACGGTAGGCGGCGATCGAGATCCCCGCAATCCTTTAACAGATATGCCCCAAAGTACTGGTGCTATAACCACCAGAAGTTTTTTTATTCATGCCAAGTCTGTCTTTGTCGTTCCGAAGAATTTCCGAATGAGTGTCAATTTCCACAGTTGACGGAAAGGACAACAGAACACAGGCACAAGGGTGCATCAGCATCGGGAAACGTCTGGCACAGGAAGTAGAAGACCGTACTTTCTGCGCATCAACGACATCAACGGCGCCACAGGGAAGAAACCAATTACTATCCGACATTCCTGTCGACTCTTTTCGTCCACGCCGAATTTGTCACATAGAGAGCCAAACAGACAACGCCGGTCGCAATCACCAGCCTACTTGTTTACATGACCCGGCCAAACAGCCCAACGAACTTCTGCACCTTCTTGATTTCAAAACTGGCGAAGAGTTCATCGTAGACACAGATGCGGCAGTCTCAGTTCTCAAAGGTGATTCAATGGCCGAGATGTCGCTAGGCGTTCTTCTCGCAACAGCTACAGGCGAGCCCATACCATCTTATGGCTGCCAATACCGCACACTCAACTTAGGTCTACGACGTGAATTTTCCCACAACTTCATCATTGCCAAGGTCTCACATAATAGAATAGGCCTTGATTTCCTTCTAAAATTTCGGCTCATTGTTGATCTTGCCAATCAAAAGATCATCGACCCTTCCATCGGACTTGAACAAAGCTTTTGGACACTTGCCTCCGAGCGTTTGGAGTTACAGGTCATTCAGCCAACCCCAGTGCATCATTCAGCAGAGATATCAGCAGCTCTTCGAAAATACAAATCGCTTTTCGATCTTAACAAGTCAGAGCTACGAGTCTCCAACACGATGCATCATATCGTCACAGAAGGACAACCTATTGCACTCAAGAAGCGACCACTGGCTCCTGCTAAACTGAAAGCTGCCCAAGAGGAATTCTCAAGGCTTTTGGAAGAGGGAATCATTATTACAATCGAAAAGTTCATGGGCGTCACCACTGCACTTAGTCTCCAAATCAAACGGATCGTACAGAGCCTGCGGAGATTACCGTAAGCTAAATTCAGTGACAAAATCTGATGCATATCCTATTCCAAATATTAACACCTTACTTAAAAAAACTCAACGGCAGCAATTTCTTCTCAGTGATTGACCTCAGACAAGCCTACCATCACATACCGGTAGCACCAGAGGATATCGAGAAAACTGCAGTCATCACTCTATTTGGCCTTTTCGAATATCTTTACATGCCTTTTGGACTCAAGTGTGCTACTCAGACATTTCAAAGATTCATGGACAACATACTTCGCGACGACTCTGCTTATTGTATGTCATATCTCGATGACATAATGGTATTCAGTCCAGACTTAGAATCTCATGCCAAGCATCTACGAAATGTCCTCTCATGCTTATCCAACCACGGACTCAAGATCAACTGTGACAAGACGCAGATTGCAACTACATCCGTCGACTTCTTAGGGCATCGTATCACGCCACAAGGTATTCAACCTTTGCCGTCAAAGGCGAATTCAATCAAGAATATCAAGTCACCGAAAACTGTTAGCGAGTTGCAGAAAATTCTGGGAGTACTAAACTACTATCGCAAGTTCCTTCCAGGCCTTTCAAGACAACTTTATCCTTTGTGCAGGCACCTGCGGAATCGAAAAGGACTTAGCAAGAATTCCATCATTGCTTGGTCATCCGAAGACGAGGAATTAATTCGACTTGCCATCAACTCGTTAGCAAATGCCACAATGCTAACGCATCCAGATTTTGAAAAGCCATTTCTACTCAAGACAGATGCTTCTGAATTCGCTATTGGAGCCACTTTGGAACAAGAGATCGACGGAGTTTAGAAGCCTATCAGTTTCTACTCGCGTACTCTCCAACCAGTAGAAACGAGATACGACACTTTCCGTCGAGAACTTCTCGCTATCTGCAAAATATTTGGATTATATACAACGGTTCTCTAATGTACAATTTGGCGCGCGCGGTTTGAAATGGCTCCGATTTTGTCGCATTCCGATATTGAAAAAATTGTTATGGATCTTCAGAACTCCATGAAAGTGTTGAAGGATGAAAACAACTATTTAAAAAATGAGATGTCCAAATTGAAGAATGATGCAGTTGTGAATGCAACGAAATTGGAGCAAGCGGTGAAGAATAATGAAACATTAAGAGCGCGTATTGTTGAACTGAATGAAGCATTACCTGTGAAGTTAGACAAGTTACAGACTGATGTTCTACCATGGATTGAATTGGCCGATATAACAGTGGAAGGCGATACGCTAGTTAAAAATAAATCATCTGGTGAAGAAATGCTAAATATATTAGCGAATGAAGTTTCAGCACGTAACAGAAAACAGGATCAAATAGTTTTATTTAATTTAGATGAAAATGCCGATGTGAAAGACGTTGAGAAATTAAATGCTTTAATAAAAGAAGAGACACATGCAGATATTGCTAAATGCTATAGGGTGGGGAAACGATCAGATCGTCCAAGGCCAGTAATTGTAAAATTATCAAAAAGGCCAACAAATATGCAAATAGAGTCTATCAATAAAAAGAAAGATGAGAATTTGAGTTTTCACAGCATATTTATTGGACGGGACAAAACGTTCCTCCAACGGAAGTTGGCAAAAGTAAAAAAATTAAAGAACAACCAGGAACGGAATCCGTCAACGTATGATCAAGCTGTTAAACGGAATCTATCGAGTGAGACTGCAACATAAAAAAACGATGTATCATTACTAAATGTTGTGGACAGCGGGGGGAGAAGAAGCATGGCCTCGAAGCCCGGGAAACGAATAATAAAAAAGCCAACAAGGTTGAATCAGTAAAAGTCGATACTTGTTTAGATAAGTTGTTTTCTACATTTATGCTAACTTTCGAAGTGTTAAGAATAAGAACTTTTTGCTGTGTAATTTTATAATAAGTAACGATTTCGATTTTATAATATTATCTGAAACATGGCTTAACAAGGATATTAAAAACCATGAATTTGATATTCCTCACTATTCTTTATTCAGAAAGGACAGATCACTGAATAAAAGAGGTGGAGTAGTAGTCATTTATAGCAAATCTGTATTTAAGGCGAAAATTTTACATACTAGTGATGATAATGCTATCATTGATTTCTTATCTATACAAATTGATAATCTGATCTTAACAGCGGTTTACAGACCGCCGTATGCTACTTTATTTGATGATCAAACATTTACCAATTCTTTTTAATCTATCTTTGACTGCCATGGCTATAATGGAGTGGTAGGTGACTTTAATAAGTTACATGACTGTGAAAAAATCAATTTTTTTTCTAACCATGATCTCAAGCAGATTATAAATGAATCAACTAGAGGTTCGCAATGCTTAGATCATGTATACTTAGAAACTGAAATGGTGAAATCGCACAGTTATGATGTTGTTAATTATTTCAAAGAATTGGATCACAAACAAATTATTTTACAATGGAACATCTTGAGTGGCATAACACAGAAACTTAATTTTGAAAATGCACACGTGCACTGTTCCAGAATCAACTGGAATTTTTTTTAGAGAATTAAGCATACTGATTGATTATGAATGTTTTTATATCATGAACACTGACGAATTTGTTTCTTCTGTTTCATCGTTATTATCTATTTTATTTCAGGCATCTACGTATACGGACATTATACCGAAACGAATTAATAGGAAATTGTGTAAACTAAGAATTAAACGAGATAATATAATAAAGTGTAGTCTTATTAATAGTATTAAACAAATGAGGTTAGATTCCATTGATAACGAAATTAATTCATCACTGCTAATAATTCGTCAAAGATCAGAACGAATTATTTTGGCCAAAATGAAGAGTAATCCTAGATTAGGATTCAAACTCCTCACAGATTACAGTAAATACAAGGAAAAGTTAAAGCTTATACTACCTGTGGATAAAACTGAGTATGGATTTCTCTGTGAATTGGATGAAGTATTTGGCAATTTGATATGCAATCCACAGAATGAAAGAAATTTTATAAAAATATCTGACCCTTTGGGAGACCAGGAACCAGGACTTGTTATTGACAGTGATGAATTGATAAAATTGATGTTAAAAATCAAATGAAAAAAACAAAAAGATTGTTTTGTCCACCTATGTTGGATGGTCCACGTACATGTATATCTTCCGTGTTTATTATTAGCGTATCGTCTAGACGAGCCTTAATTATGCCTAATTCTGCAGTTAAATTATTCATTTGAGAAGTCAATGCCTGAATCAACGTTTCCAACCCATCAGAAGACATATTAAATGTACCCAAAATGTTTTATTTTTACTCGATTATATATAGAATTTTGCTCGCACAACGAGCATCGATTTAATAAAACAAATTTACACATTAATTAATTTATGTTCACTTCAGCTCGAAGTCTGCTTTTCTCATTGGGCTGACTGCTTCATTCTTATACGGGCGCTTCTGCAAGGAATTTCTGTTGAAATAATGTCTGCCCTAGATAAGACCCTTTGTTCATTATTTGTCTTAAAGGTGGCCATTGCCACATCTTCCCCCCCCCTCAGGAATCGGCTTTCGCACTCTGCTTAAACGATCCAGTGCAACAGCTCGTGGTCCATCGGGCAGGCTAACAAAAACAGTATTGTGCTCTGCGTCCACCCTCTCCACGCGATACGGCCCATCATTGACAGCCTGCAGTGCCATGGGCTCGACCTTCGCTACCATGACATAGTCGCCGACCTTTAGGCGTGTGCGTGTCGGTTGCCTTGCATAGCCTTGTTGCTGTGTGGCGCCTAAATATTCAGTTAACTGTTTTAGTCGTTCCTGAATATCCGCTATGGTGCAGCGCTCATGGAATCCTTGGATTACAGGTTCACCTGGCAGTCTTATGTGTCCTCCATAGACCATGGTCGTTGGAGCGAATCCTGTAGCTGTTGAGACTGTAAAGCGCATGGCCCGCTCGACCAAATGTAATTTGTCTCTCCACGTTCCCGGGCTCTCGTGGCACCAACATCGCAGTACCTCTTTCATCGTCCTATGTGCGCGCTCAGCTGTCGCATTGGTTTGCGGGTGATAAGTGGCTGTGCGGGAATGCTTTATGTCAAGGTCTTTGCACCACTGATTAAATTCTTTCGACTCAAACTGTGCGCCTTGATCGGTAACAATAACTTGTGGTGCACCGAATCGACTGAGCCATCGCTATTCTAAGCACGTTATAATCTTTTCTGTTGTGATCTTCTTCAGTGGTACAAACTCGACCCATCGGGTAAACTTATCGACCATGGAAAACACATAGGACACGCCGCCGCGAGCTACCGGCAGTGGACCTACCAGGTCGATATGCAGAAACTCGTTCCGTGCAGTGGCATTGAAAGCAATCGGAGTGACTTTTTCTCGTTTTTGTGGTTTACAACGTTGGCATGTAGTGCACTGTTGACAATAGCTACGAATTTCTTTGGACATGCCAGGCCAATACAATCGTGACTGCAATGTCTCAATGAGCCGCCCAGCGCCGGGATGTCCTAACTTTTCATGCCAAAAGGCCATTAATTCTGTTCTTATAGATTCTGGCACAAACCATTGCACTGTTTGTCCTTCTTTCCGCACCAACAGGTCGTTCTGTAGACTCAACGTTTTATATGGTGCAGACACCACTGTGCCGTTTTTTAATTGATTGACTATTTACTGACATGTAGCATCTCTTCCCTGTTCTTCAGAGACTTTTATAAGCGGCGAAACCCGCACAGCGGAAATTCTGCTGAGCGCATCGGCCGCCGCATTCTTGATTCCTGCTCAATGCACTAGCGCTTTGTGGTCGGTAAAGACGTCCACGTATCCCCCGATGACAAAATATCTAAACTTCCGCAGCGCTTATTGTACGGCAAGTAAATCTTTTTCTGTGACTGTATAGTTCTGTTCCGCTTTAGTGAGTGTGCGACTTATATATTGCGCAGGACGTCCGTCAGCTTGTAACACCGCTCCTATACCAATATCTGACGCGTCTGTAACAATTGACATATTACCTACCGGGAAAGTTGCCTCTATTAATTTCTGCTTGCATAGTACAAACGCTTGTTGAGCCTCCTCCGTCCAACGAAATGGTATCTTGGCACTAGTTAACTGAGATAAGGGCTGTTGCGTAACCGCCATCCCTGCGAGGTATGGTCTATAGAAATTCACCATACCAATAAACCGGCGCAATTGTTTTCTAGTAGTAGGCACTGGATAATCCCTGATAGGTTGTACATTTGAATCTAACGGCATGCATCCATCCGCTGAGACTAAGTGTCCCAAGAACCGCACTTCTTGACCTATCTGTACCTTTTCTGGATTAAAATGTAATCGCCATTCTACAGCTTTGGCCAACATCTTCTGCAGCCTCACACGTAATTTGTGTTCAGTAGTGGCCCATATAATAACATCGTCTACGTAAGCTGTTGTACAAGTTAAGTCAGACACGAACGAATCCATCATTCTTTGGAACACTTTCGGTACGTTTTTAAGGCCAAATGGTACCCGGGTAAATTGGAAATGACCTTGGGGTACTTGTACCGCTAACTTCCATCGGTCATCGGACCGCACACCTATTTGCCGAAATCCCTATTTAAGATCAAGCACGGCAAACCATTTGCCTCCCGCTAGCTGTAAGAACAGATCACGCAGAGCCGGCATGGGATACGGGTCCGGTTTAGTTACTGAGTTCAATTGCCTAAAATCAGCCGCTGGTCGGAGCGAACCATCCTTTTTCGTAACATAAACCATCGGAGCACGAAAAACAGATGATGACGGTTCAAGATCGCCGGCTTCTATCATTTCTTGGGTTGCTCGAGTCGCTGCTGCTAATTTCTTTGGAGGAGCACCATATACTTTTGGTGGTTCGTAACATTCATTTAGTTCTAGCCATATCTTAAACTGGTCGACCGTAGGCCCTGGACGCTCGCTACAATCAGGCAGTTGGAATATAATGTTATATTGGGTTTGAATATTCTTCCACCACCCAGGCAGACAACTGGTCTCCTCCTGCATCTTAGGGGTATATATAGACTTTATTGAACTTATTCCCTCATGCCGCGATAGGCATAAACGTTTATTTTGACAGTCTATCGTCTTAACCCATTTTCTAATGAAATCAAGTCCCACTTTTTTGTTTGTTCTGCTGGTCTTCATTCGATCTACCCGTCGTAGCCACCAAAGGATTAATATTTGTGCCCTGCTCTCTCCCACCTTTATTTGTGAGATTGTGCACCCTGTTACTCCACTGCACTGGCCGTTCTCGAGGAGCAGTACATGGGTTTTGCTGACGCTTATACGTCGTATTCGTCGGAGCTGGAGTCCTTATATACTGACTTTGCTTCCAGGCCACTGGCTGTTGCCTTCTGTCGCGGAACTGCTTATTATGCCGCGAAGAATTCCAATACGGTATGTTGCTCCTGTCAGATGTCGTAACTGGACCCATGCGTGGAGATGCAGCTGCCACTTTGTTTGTCATTATGGCCGAACTTTGAAGAGCCTGAAGTCTCTCTTCAAGGCCTCCCTGGGCGCTGGATATTTCACCGTATCTGGTAGGATCCAGCAGCATGAACATGATGGCCTCATGTGGTTGCAAACTGGGTAAAGACTCGGTAAGCTTAGAGAACCACCGCTTGATACGTGCCATGGTATCCATGGGCATCTCACCCATTAATGGTTTCACGCTGTATAATTCGAAGAACACTTCCTGAGGCCTAGCCCGGAAATGATCCAACACGCGTCTTTTGTATTCTTCATACGTGAGGTTAACCGGCAATTCCAATTGGACTGCTACTGTCCGGTCCACTAATTCCTGGACAGCTACACGCACAATAGGTGCTTCCAATGTAAATTCTTGGGCTCGAACTGATGCTTCAAATTTTTTGAACCACAACTGTGGCCTTTCCACATCTAGTGGTGCCAACATCGGCTTAAACTCTGATGACGGTCTGAAATAACTCGTCGATTCGGCTGAAAACGCCGGCATATTTCCTCCTGATTCCTCTTCGGCGCGGTCGCCATTGTTTTGTCCACCTATGTTGGATGGTCCACGTATTGGATGTCTTCCGTTTTATTATTAGCGTATCGTCTAGACGAGCCTTAATTATGCCTAATTCTGCAGTTAAATTATTCATTTGAGAAGTCAATGCCTGAATCAACGTTTCCAACCATCAGAAGACATTTTAAATGTACCACAAATGCTTTATTTTTACTCAATTATATATAGAATTTTGCTCGCACAACGAGCATCGATTTAATAAAACAAATTTACACATTAATTAATTTATGTTCACTTCAGCTCGAAGTCTGCTTTTCTCATTGGGCTGACTGCTTCATTCTTATACGGGCGCTTCTGCGAGGAATTTCTGTTGAAATAATGTCTGCCCTAGATAAGACCCTTTGTGCCTTATTTGTCTTAAAGGTGGCCATTGCCACAAAGATCACCTTGGTATTTCGATTAATAATCTGCTTCAATTACCCTTAACATTTAGGAATGTGCTCTGCAACTTTATAAATAGAATTTTCAAGAATGGGAAATTACCAATCGATATATTAACGATAGTAGCTAAGCCGTTACCAAAAGTTATTAAGGCAACGTGCGCCAGTGATTATAGATTAATCTCTATTATCCCTTCGTTTTTGAAGATAATAGAACGATTGATACTTGATCATTTAGAACGTATGTTACCGGCTGATTTTGATTTATGTCAACATGGCTTTACGAAAGGTAGATCGACAACTACTAATATGCTTTCCATGTGGAAACATGTAATCACATTAGACGAGAATAAGTTAGATGCATTAATTGTATTTATAGATATCTCAAAAGCTTTTGACTCTATATCTTTTGATGCTATTTTGAATGCGAATAGTTTGTTGAATATTGAACCGAATATTTTTAGATTACTTAAATACTATCTATATAATCGAAGAATGAGTATTCAAGTAAACGATTTGATATCAAAATCGAAACGAGTAACGAGTGGAGTTCCACAGGGATCAAGCTTGGGGCCAATTTTATTTAAAATCGTATTTGCACATTTGGAAACTAAGATCCTTAACGGTCGAGTGTGCAAATTCGTTGATGATTTAAAAGTAACCTTTCCAATTGATCCAAAGAATGTCCAATTCTCCAAAAATAATGTGACATTAGATTTGTATGATTTGAGTAGATATTTGATTACACTAGGGCTGAGAATTAACAATAAAAAGACGAGAGCTTTAAAAATAGGTAACAGAACAAACTTTCATTATGTTTATTTTCATGATGCTGTGATTAATGATGTGTTTGAGATTAAACTTATGCAAGAAATTAAGGATTTAGGCATAACTATTCAATGTACAGCTTCTGCCGAGAGACATATTGAAAGTATAGTAGGCAGTGCCAAGAAAAGATGGGCACTAATAAATCGAAATATCTTATCAAATGATATAAACTTCAAATGTATATAATATGGATTAGACCGGTACTAGAATATGCTGTCGCTACTTGGAATCCATTAAAAAGGGTTTGTCTAATAAGATAGAAGCTGTACAAAGAAAAGTTGTGAAACATATTAGTCCTATTTCTTGCACTTTATACGCCTCTAGATTACAGTTTGTGTCATTGCAATCTTTGTGGTTTCGGAGGATGTGCAATTGCATAAAAGTTTTCCATTTGAACCAGTGGACTGGTGTCTATATGACTCCGATAAGAAAGAGTCATGAAGTTGGAACTAGATCTGGACATTTGGCAATATCTCCTCCTTTTGTGGGGAATGTAGCGAGCAAGTTATTCTCTTTCTCGAAAATCTACAAAATTTATAACCAATTGCCGAAGGGGCTTAGAGAAATGTCTCCATCTAAGATGTCTTTTAAAACTTTATCTACTGAACTTGAAAAAGTCTGCAATCCTGCTGATATTTTTATTTTTTTTTATTATGATAATACTTTCTCATGGCTGAATAAAAGACAAGGATAATTGTTATCGGAAACAGATTTTCTTGAGATTTTTATTTCCAAGTTTTGTTTTATTATAATTGAAATGTCATGCACTATATCTTCATGTTAGTTAACATTACATACAATCAATTGCTAGTCATGGTTCTCAATTTTTGCATAATGTTACACTCCAATTATACCTTAATTGTTCCTAATTTGATGATGTATATATTATTCTTTTCAGTCGATCTTTCTGATATTGATATATTGTATAGTACAACTAGTGAGATATACTTATCTACATGAGATTAATTGCACAATATTATGTGATGTGACAATTTTTTTAATATATATTGTACATTTTCCAATTTTATTATTTGATGGAATATGTGTGGTTTGAATCCAAATTAAGATATTCTATTCTATTCTATTCTATTCTATTCTATCCACGACACAGTGCGCCATTTTATCAGCATCATTAGCAGTAGCAGATTTGTTGTTTTCACAGATAATGCACCATTAGTTAGCGCACTTCGAAACACAACTTCAACTATCGCCAAGTACCCTGCCAGAGTGGAAATACAGCTTTCACGTCTAAGCGAATGGCAATTTGACATCTTTCACGTCAAGGGCAAACAGAACTTCATTGCAGATGCCCTTTCCAGGCCAGACATCTCGCTACAACCACCTTCGCCGTCACCATTCACTGTCAACTCCGTGACACTCAGTGAACCTGCACTAACGCCAACTCTCCTGCGAACTGAACAACGCGGTGACATTCACATTCAAAGATCAATAGCCCGTCACCCAACCAAGTTCATATGCCGTCTGTGGGAAGGCTTACCAATTGTTTACTTCACGGGTACGCAGCCCAACAAGCCAGTTCTGCCTACCAGCCTTCAGAGAAAAGTTTTCGATTCAATTCACTCAATTTCTCATCGAGGACGCCAAGCGACTGTCCGACTCCTCACAGATCGTTTCTGGGGTCACAGACTCAGGCAGAACGCTAAACGATGGGTCTCCGAGTGTGCCATTTGCCAGAAAAACAAAATCACACGGCACACTTGTTCTAAGTTGCAACATTTCCGAACTACTTTTCGCCTAGCCATCGTCCATATCGACATAGTTCATCTGACAAAGGTTCAAGGTTTCAGCTACCTTCTAACTATGATTGATAGATTTACACGATGGCTTGCGGCATTACCTCTTGGCACTATTTCTGCAGACGAAGTAACTAACGGTTTTATCTCTGCATGGATATCCAATTATGGTGTTCCCAATGAGGTCATTACTGACAGAGGCACTTGTTTCTCATCGGATCGTTTCAAAACCACCTTGCGGTACATGGGATGCACCTTACGCCAGACGACTGCCTACCATCCCAAGCTAACGGTATGGTAGAGAGAATGCATAGGGAACTCAAAGCTGCTTTAGCATCCTCGTCCATTAATGGCAACTGGGTCGATGCACTACCTTTAGTTCTGCTTGCCATGCGTTCCCGTACTCGTGAATCCATTAAAACGTCTGCGTCACAACTCTTGTATGGCATGGATCTACGCCTGCCTAGTCAGCTCCCACGTCTACTACCGGCACAAGATGACCCACAAGACGAAGCTACCCGCCTTCGACTTCATTTCGGTAACATGTCTGAACAGCAGCCGAGATACACGCCTCGTCCAGTCTTCGTTCACCCACAGCTCCACAGCTGCAAGAGAGTACTCGTTCGCAACGAATAATGCTGTTGCACCACTACAACCAAAGTATCGCGGTCCTTACCCGATTTTGCTCAGACAACCCAAATACTTCATTATTATGCAAGGCGCGACACCGACATCAGTAAGTATAGACAGGTTGAAACCGTTTATCGTATCGCCTGATTCTGAGAGCAGTCAACCTTATACACATGTCTCGGGCTCCGTCTGCCCACGATCTCAATAGTCTGCTTTGTATAACGCGTAATTGATATTTTTTTAACATTAACTTTTCGTTATTCTTCTTATCAAAATTTTTAACTTTACGTTATTTTTTGCATTTATCTCACGTGGCATATCCAGCTGCTCTTAGCTAACAATATTGTAGCATTTTTGAACAGTTCTTTGGTATTATGTCATCTCTGAGGCAATGTTCGTGTACATATTTTTTATGCAGTTACCTTTGATTTTAATGTATATATTTTTGCATTATAATGTATTTCTCACACATGACATCACATTGCCTATTTTGGTATGACCAGTTACTTAGAGCTAAGGCTTTCGTGTAGCATCACTAAGTAGTTAACAGCTTCATATCATGGTAAAGGCCACTTTCAATGCATATCTCAACTTCATCAATTGCACAAAGACCACTCTACAAATATCATGACCACAACGTCGAACAAACGCTCTGGCTCCTTTGGTCGTATACAAACACATTGACGACGATCCAGCCTGCCTAGGTTTTAACTTAAACCTGGCAACTTCCGTGGGGATTTACCTCGAAATCCTCACGCTGCGGCTCCCATATCTTACACTGATATATTTTGCCTCACGCGGTATGACCGGGCATTAAAGCTAACAATTTGTGTAGCAATCACTAGTGGTTATTTGGCATCATATCATTGTTGAAGCAACCAACAAGCATACTTAAGCCCAGCATTTATGGTACATTTTTTTGCATAACTTGTTTCGAACTCTGTCATGCATTTCTTATCTAGCCTCGCAGAGAGGAATATTTTTTTTTCTTTTTCTTCAGAGAGGAAAGTGATGTAACGACACAAATAAATTGCCGAAATATTGCGTAAATTAAATTCAATTCGATTTACGCTGCACCAATTAGAAAAAAGCGAAACTTGCCGTTAACCAATAGTGTGCAAGTAGCCATATATTTCTATGACATGGCCAGTTAAGCTTGGTAAATTTACCATGCAGTCCAGTTGTGGAGTTTGCCTTCTTCTGTGCGTTAAGTGTGCGCGCTTCCTGCTGTCATCACCTACACTGATTATTGGACTGGTTTCACCAACATTGGCAACATCAGTAACGCCAATCTTGTTGCTGTAAAACTAGAGAGAGGAGCCAACTACTGCAGAACTTCAACGAAGTTACCCATTGAGATTACAACGCCACAACAGAAGGAACCACAGCCGAAGTCAAACCAAGAGTCTAGGAGTACTTCTGGACGTCTTCACACACTCGGCATTTGCCAGAGAACGCACGACCGGCCCTGTTAAGGGCCCCCTAACAGTACATAACTCTTTATTTTATGGCACTTTAACCGAGTTTGTAACGTCGTACGGCATTTACTTGAAGCTGGGGCGTTTACAGGGTTTTGTTTAATAATAAAACACACCCGCGCGCAATACGCCGGTAACATGCAGTGGATTTATGTGACTACTTTTTTTCTCAATTATTCACAGAAAATTAATTACTATTTAGCCAAGACATTCTGAATTTGTATATTTTGTGCATTTATCATTCACACGAAAACATCTATCCTATTGAGACATTCTGGATTTATCTATTGTGTTTATTGTGACTACTTTTATACTGAGATAGTAAATTGTGTTGACAATATATTATTTTGTTGCCGTCTAGAGCGCGGTCAATTTGGATTAATAGTGAACTTTAATTTGTTTTGCAACATTGTGTACAATATACGTGTGATGATTCGACTTAGTCTTCTCACATCACCCATTGGAAAAAGGTCGGGGTCTAATCATAAGTACGGCCCTCAACATCAGCTACCAGGTATATGTAGGAATGTTATAGCATCGCTAAATGAACAGCTACCCAAAAAAACCTCTTGAAATAACCACAACACCTCCTACATTTTAACATCAGAAAGTTCGGCTGTAATATCCCTGCATACCTCATATCAATTTTGATATAGTTATTATGATATTGGAAAAGAAACGGTTTTGTTAATTAATCGAATATGAACAATAATTGGTTATATAAAGAGTAATAGATTCATCATCCAAACAGGAAAAATTAGGGTATTATTTGAGTGTAACATTATGCAAAAAATGAGAACCATGATTAGCAATGGATTGTATGTATTGTTGACTAACATGATGATATAATGCATCACATTTCAATTTTTCTAGTTCAGTACATAAAAAAATTAAAAGACATCTTAGATGGAGGCTTTTCTCTAAGCCCCTTCGGAAATTGATTGTAAATTTTGCAAATTTATGAAAAGGAGAATAGCTTCCCCGCAACATTCCCCACCAAAGGAGGAAATATCACCAAATGTCCAGATCTAGTTCCATCTTCATGAACCTTTCTTATCGGATTCCTATAGGCTCCAGTCCACTGATTCAAATGGAAAAATTTTATGTAATAGCACAACCTTGGAAACCATAAAGTTTGCAGTGATACAAACTGTAATCTAGTGGCGTATATAGTGCAGGAGATAGGGCTAATTTGTTTCACAACTTTTCTTTGTACATCTTCTATCTTGTTTGACAAACCCTTTTTAATGAATTCCAAGTAGCGGCATCATATTCTAGTATCGGTCTAATTCAAATTATATATGTTTTAAATTTTATATCATTCGATAAGATATTTATATATATAAGTGCACATCTGTTCTTAGCACTGCATACTATCCTTTCAATATGTCTCTCAGCAGAAGCTGCACATTGAATAGTTATGCCTAAATCCTTAATTTCTTGCAGAAGTTTAATCTCAAAAACTAAATTAATCACAGAATTATAAAAATAAACAGAATTGAATGATGTTCTATTACCTATTTTTAAAGCTCTCGTCTTTTTACTGTTTATTCTCAGTCATAGCTTATCAATTATAAATTAATATAGATTGATAATAATTTCTCGTGTTTGAATAAAAGACAAGGATAAATGTGATCAGCAACATACCTTCTTGAGATTTTTATTTCTACATTCTGTATTATTAAATTGAAATGTTATGCAGTATATCATCATGTTAGTCAGCACTATTCATGTTTCTTATTTTTGCATAATGTTACACTCGAATTATACCTTCATTTTTCCTATTATCAGCTCTGTGAATTTCGATGATGAATCTATAACTATATATATGATCAATTATTTTAGAAATGCAATTAATTAAAAAGACCATTTTTCCTTTATAATAATAATTGTATCAAAATCGATATGAAATATGTAATGATATAACTGCTGAATTTTATGATGGTGATATATCGTACATCATAACTAGCGTGATTAACTTATCGATATAAGACTAATTGCACATATATATGTGATGTGATATCGTTTTTATATTGTAAATTTTTCAATATTATAATCTAATTGGTGGAATATGTGTGGTTTGAATCCCAATAAAGTTATTCTATTCTATTGTATTCTAAAAAACACACTGCTTTGTTCGCTAATTCCAATTGCTGTCGCTTTTCTGCTGTACTGAATATCTACGCCAGCCCTCTTTCGTGAGTTGACCTCGCGGTGCTATTAACTCGGCTATTCGTCAGTCACGTCAATCTTCTTGTTGCTGCGTATTTAGTGCTACCCATTTCGGAGTTGCCTCAGACCTTCAGCAAGAAAAGTCAAGGTCATCGAAAAGTGATTATCACACCCGGCTTCGTCAACTATACTCTGCTGATAGGATCACTTGTGCACGAGATTTACACATAGAGCTAGGGCATAGAATGACATCTGGACAACCGCTTCTGCTCAGATTCACAAACTCTCACGTTATTTGCCGAGGAATGTGTCTTTGGCCCTTTTAAGGACCACATACAGTGCTGCTCTGCTAATCCATTTCTGTCTTTTTTTTGTAACGTTGCATGGCACTCTAGCTGGAGCACTACAGTGGCTACCGAGCCAGGTTTTGTGGAGCAGTGAAACTGTTGTTACCTATTAACTCAGATTGTTTTTATAATATAAAATCATTAAACCAATTGTATTTAACTTTAAACGAACATTGGTTGCGCGGGTGGTGATAACAATTATTATAATCAAGGTTGCGGTCTTGATATAAACACCTGACCCATTAATTACTTACATATGTCAGTATAAACTAAGAATTGTATAGTGTAGAAAAGGCAATTCATCCAGTAGACCGGTTTCGTCCTTGTTGGGAACTCATCAAGTACTGGCCAGAATTTGCCGCGGACAGGATACGAACCTGGGCACGTCTGCTTCGGAATCTGGTGCTCTAACCACTGAGCTATCCTGCCGCACACTACACTACACACAATTCTCAGTTATATACTAACTAATGTAACTTGGTTAGTCAATTTTTCCTTTAGGTAGTCATACAGCTCAAGTTCAACTAATCATGACCGCTGAACAGAATGCCGCTGTTGTTGGGGAGTGGTATAAAATGAACATACTTATTAATTGCATCAACACACAGTGTTGCGGTATTGCAAATATTCGACCCATTACTATTACATATAAGTAGCAACTAAGAATTGTATAGCGGGTGAAAGGCAATTAGCAGACTGAGCCACCTTATTGAACCATAATGTCAGATTTGTTGCGATTAGATATGATATATTCTGAATCTGGTGTTTAATTACTGAGCTATCTCACAGACACTAGATTACACATACTTTGTTATATACTAACTAATGTAACTTGGTTAGTCAATTAGTTAGTATATAACTGAAAATTGTGTGTAGTGTAGTGTGCGGCAGGATAGCTCAGTGGTTAGAGCACCAGATTCCGAAACAGACGTGCCCAGGTTCGTATCCTGTCCGCGGCAAATTCTGGCCAGTACTTGATGAGTTCCCAATAAGGATGAAACCGGTCTACTGAAAGAATTGCCTTTTCTACACTATACAATTCTTAGTTTATACTGACATATGTAAGTAATTAATGGGTCAGGTGTTTATATCAATACCGCAACCTTGATTATAATAATTGTTATCACCACCCGCGCAACCAATGTTCGTTTAATTATATAAATGTTCATTTCAATACCACTTCCCCATGTAATGTGGTGTCTGTTCAGTAATGACAGATTGGTCATGGTTAGTTGGAACTTTGGGTCTAAATGGATGCCATATGAGCTCCACCTAAAGGAAAAAATTGATTAACCAAGTTACATTAGTTAGTATATAACTGAAAATTGTGTGTAGTGTAGTGTGCGGCAGGATAGCTCAGTGGTTAAAGCACCAGATTCCGAAGCAGACCTGCCCAGGTTCGTATCCTGTCCGCGGCAAATTCTGGCCAGTACTTGATGAGTTCCCAATAAGGACGAAACCGGTCTACTGATGAATTGCCTTTTCTACACTATACAATTCTTAGTTTATACTGACATATGTAAGTAATAATGGGTCAGGTTTTTATATCAAGACCGCAACCTTGATTATAATAATTGTTATCACCACCCGCGCAACCAATGTTCGTTTAATTGTATAAATGTTCATTTCAATACCACTTCCCCATGTAATGTGGCGTCTGTTCAGTAATGACAGATTGGTCATGGTTAGTTGGAACTTTGGGTCTAAATGGATGCCATATGAGCTCCACCTAGAGGAAAATTGACTAACCAAGTTACATTAGTTAGTATATAACTGAAAATTGTGTGTAGTGTAGTGTGCGGCAGGATAGTTCAGTGGTTAGAGCACCAGATTCCGAAGCAGACGTGCCCAGGTTCGTATCCTGTCCGCGGCAAATTCTGGCCAGTACTTCATGAGTTCCCAATAAGGACGAAACCGGTCTACTGGATGAATTGCCTTTTCTACACTATACAATTCTTAGATTATACTGACATGTAAGTAATTAATGGGTCAGGTGTTTATATCAAGACCGCAACCTTGATTATAATAATTGTTATCACCAACCGCGCAACCAATGTTCGTTTAATTATATAAATGTTCATTTCAATACCATTTCCCCATGTAATGTGGCGTCTGTTCATTAATGACAGATTGGGCATGGTTAGTTGGAACTTTGGGTCTAAATGGATGCCATATGAGCTCCACTTAGAGAAAAATTGACTAACCAAGTTACATTAGTTAGTATATAACTGAAAATTGTGTGTAGTGTAGTGTGCGGCAAGATAGCTCAGTGGTTAAAGCACCAGATTCCGAAGCAGACGTGCCCAGGTTCGTATCCTGTCCGCGGCAAATTCTGGCCAGTACTTCATGAGTTCCCAATAAGACGAAACCGGTCTACTGGATGAATTGCCTTTTCTACACTATACAATTCTTAGTTTATACTGACAAATGTATTTAACTTTTTCGAAGTTTTTTCTGGATGGGAATATTTTGAGAAGCGCAAATTACTGACGTCAGTATTTCCAGTACTTAAAATTATCAGTTATTTTAATAATCTCACTTTTCTGCAAATTTACAAATTTTTAAAATGAAAATCCAAGTAGATTCAACAAATGATTTGGGTCAATGCGTAGTATAAGTTTCAATGTTTGTCAAGCCACAGCTCAAATCTATGAACTTATATAACAGCGACTGTTTCTATGCCATATTACGCCTTTTCAATTTGTAGTGGCGTCTATTTAGTGCAGTTGACGATTTTATTTACCAGCGGCAATTCGGATTCAAATGCTGTCAGTTCAATCGGAGGAAGCACATTTTAATAAGCGTTTTGTTATCAGCACTAAATGTTTACAAGGCACGTATATTTTACATTAATTTTTTAAATTTAAGTCCCTTTATGCGGTTTTATTGTGTTCATTTTAAAGTTCTGTAAGCTTCATCAAAACGTGAATTTCCTCATATCTTAGTTAATTCAGTGTCCATTCGTCAGTCTCACGTCTGATGATGTTAGTCTATCCTCTTAAGAGAAATCTATTTCAGATTTGACTAAAATTTTTGAATGATAAGTTACAGACACAGCACAATTTGATAAAACTACTGATCAACACCTCCGACCAAATTAGTAAAATCGATAATCGATATCCCCTCGATCCTTCAATAGATATTCTCCAAAGAATTGGTGCTATAATAATCAAAAGTATTTTTATACTTATCGAAATTGCCTGCATCGTTCGGAGAATTTATCAAATGTATGCCAATTTTCTTACACAGCTGAACACAAACTCCATCAAAGGAATAATGCATATTCTTCACACACAAAGGAGATAATAGAATAGTATAGTGTGAAATAGAAAAGTATATATTTATTTTGATTTCCATCAAACATACAACAATATTAGATAATGTACAATAGATAATAAACATAGCATCACACGAATGTAGTATAGTAATAATTCGAAAGATCAATGGGATCGTACATTATTTATAGATCATTACATAAAAAGTTTAAAGTATCTTGGCTGGAGGCGTTTTCTAGGTTCCTTTGGCAATTGATAGCAAATTTTATAAATATTTAATAAACATCTTTCCCGCAATATTAGATAGATCACCAAATGTCAAGACCTAATTCCTACTCCATGAATCTTTCTTATTGGATTCATATATGCACCCGTCCACTGATTCAAGTGGAATAATTTTTTTACAATTGCAAATCCTCCGAAACCATAAAGTTTGCAGTCATACGAACTGTAATCTGTTGGCCTATATGGTGCAGGATAAAGAGCTAATATTTTCACAACTTTTCTTTGTACAGATTGTAGAATGTTTTACAAACCGTTTTTCATTGGGTTCCAAGTAGCAGAGGTATTGTAGGGATGTTTAGCGGGGTAGCTATCTAGTTCATGATGTTTCACTCTTCCTAAATTTAATTGGTAGCTGCTGTTGAGATCCATGCTTATCATCAATCCCCAGCCTTTTCCCGATGGGTGATGTAAGAAGGCTAATTCGAATGATCACATATGTATTGTACACAACGTTGCATGGAAAATTCATAGTTAGTCCAAATTGACCGTGCTCTAGACGACAACAGAAAGAAATATTGTTAAAAAAATTGAATGTCTTATACACAAGTAATTATCAATTCACAGTTAAACAAAACTGCCCGTGCTCTAGACGGCAGCAAAACGATATACTGTCAACAAAAATAATAAACCATTCACAAACGTCTGAATTGTGATGAATACATGTAACCGATTGAAAAATATATGATGATATAAATAAAGTCACTGGTGAAAGTTGTCACTAAAAATGGATAGACTAAAATCGTGTAAAAACTTCAATGAAAAAACTCCACAAATAATTCATCCACTGTTTGCTATGGTTTTAACTTATTTAATTATAATAATCCATTGAACTATAGAATTTGTGAATTTGATTGAGGAACATCTGATGTCCTGATGCGTGAAATCATATCTGAATGCAAAGAAAACTATCGAACCACATATGCACTATAATCCACCGCATGTTCCCTGCGTATTGCGCGCGGGTGTGTATATTTAATAAACAAAACCCTATTAATTACAATTAAAATTGCAGTTCAAGAAATCTTAATTAAAACTGCTTGAAACTAACAGAGATTGTTTCTAAAATCACAGTAAAGAGAAATATTGTGTAAAAACAGAGTTAGATTATTCGACTTTAGAAAGCACTATATTTCGTTGGATTGTAACGCGGAGCCGCGTGTTACATACACCTCCCGGACAATGAAAATTAGTACACAATGAAGGGGGCTAACCTTACAGGAGTTATTATGGCTCTAATGTAACGTGTCACCACTGATGTTGGCTCTGTCAACACTGATTCTGGTTCCTCTATATCTCGCGGCGGCGTGACGGAGTCAGTTGGCTCGGTTGTTGATGAGATGTTGGGCGTCTGTCCGTAGTCAGCAAAACTGTCTGGAGGTGGAGTCAACGTCGCGGAACAGCGGGTCATTTGGATCAACGTCGGCTGGGGATATGTAATTCTGACGTCGATCTAACACTTGATAAGGACCACGCTTCGTTTTAGCTTGAATATTGTTATCCATATCGTTGTTGACGAAGAACCATTTGCAACTATCAAAGTCTTTGCGTTTATAAATTGGATTATGTTGCTGACGTGTAGGGCAGATCGGCCGATTCTGAGCGTTATATTGTAGGTAACTGCGAAGTGGAGACAGAAATGCCGGATCGTTCATCGTTATTGCAGTTTCAGAGCGTGATCGGACTAGTTCGCCAGATAGCCATAGACATTCGCTAAATACCATTTTAGCGGAACTACATTTGATCGGCTCACAAATTCTTGTACGCATTGATAGGAGTACTTTCGGTAAAGCCACAAGCCAATTTTCTTCTGGGCTGGCCTTGAGCGCCGCTTTCAGTACCTGGTGTGGCCTTTCGACGAAACCATTTGCTCTCGGATTGCGAGCCGCGGTCACGGAGTGTTTGACACCATAGTATTTTAGTAGGGCTGCAAACTCTTCGCCGAGGAACTGTGCGCTACAATCGGTTGTCACTTCAGCTGGAGCACCAAACCGAGCAAACCAATTGAGCTCTAAAGCATAACTGACAGTGTATCTCTTCATGTCTGGCAGTGGTATGGTTTCGTAACATCTAGTGGTGCGATCCCGTATTGACAGTAAATATCGCACATTGTTCACGGCAGGTAAGGTAACCAGATCAACGTGTATGTGCGTGAACCGGACTTTGGGCACTTAAATTGCTTGTGGCGTCGTTTTGGGTTGTCTCGTCACTTTGCATTTTTGACATTCTAGACATTGTTTTGAACACTTCTTGACATCTCGCCGCATGCCAGGCCAAAAATACGTTCTGGATAGAATTTCCACTGAGGCTTCGCCAGATGGATGGCTCATTGAATAGTAAACCTCGAAGATCTTGTGACGGAGTTTTTAAGGTATAAACGGCCCATGGCCCACGCCAGTTATTTCACACTGCCGCAGAGTTCCATCATAATCAAATGTTTTCAGGCGATTGACATCAAATGTCCAAAGTAATGGATCATCTTGCTGAGCTGCTTGCAATTCCTGAGTGCTTATAGGTGAAGGACACAGGATAGAGGCACAGAGTTCTGCAGGACGGCTTAGGGAGTCTGGGACCACATTTTCTGATCCTTTGATATGAGTGACTTTATATTCATACTCGTGTATTCGTGTAAGTTGTGAGTTGACAAGTCGTGAATATAAATACTCTTTCTTTCCTCTGAGCATCGGGAGTAGAGAAAGATGGTCTGTATAGATCTTGAACTTTCGGCCATCCAGATAGGTGTGGAAGTGTAGGATCGACCGGTAGATTGCGAGTAACTCTTTCCCTAATGTATCATATCGCATCTCGCGAGGTTGTAGTTTTTGCGAGTAGAAGGCGATAGGTTGGTGTATGCCTATGATGGACTGCTGAAGTACTGCGCCTATGGCAACGTCGGATGCGTCAGTGATCAATTCAAAAGGTTCAGACCAATCAGGAGAATGTAGCATGTTTGCTTTGCATATGGCCCTTTTGGCATCCTCGTAAGCCTGCATGTTGTCCACGTTGAGCTGAATCAGTTGTGATTTCTTGACAAAACGGCTTTCTGGCACGAGATATTTGTGAAGAGGTGCCAGAATCTTGACAAGGCAGGGTAAAAATTGAGAAAAGTAGTTCATCTTGCCCAAGAATCGTCGTAATGCTCGAACGGTGGTTGGAAGCTGTAGATCTTGAATAGCACAAACCTTAGCAGGTATAGGTGTCATGCCTTTTTCGGAAATTTGATGACCGAGGAATTCAATTGATTTTTGTGCAAAGACGCATTTGTTGCCATGAAGTCGGAGGCCATAGTCTGCTAGACGTGTGGGAAGAATATCAATATGCTATATATGTTCGGACTTTGAGTTGGAGAATACCTGGATGTCGTCTAAATATGGAATTACAAATGGTAGACCATCTAGTATTTCGTCCATAACGCGTTGGAAAGTTTGCGAGGCATTCTTGAGACCGAAAGGCATATAGTGATATTCGTGAGTGCCACCTCCAGTGAATCTGAGTGCAGTATATGATACGGAGTCTTTGTCCATCGGTACTTGATAGTATGCTTTTACCAAGTCAAGTTTTGAATACACAGCATGACCGATAGCAGATCTGAGTAGGTCGGCTGGATTTGGCAGGATGTACGAATCAGACTGTGTGCAAGAATTGAGAATACGATAATCCCCGTACACTCTGAATGTTTCTGGTTCACTCTTTGGTACTACTACCACAGGCGACGCAAAAGGTGAGCTGGATCGTGTACAGATGCCTTGTTGACGTAGTGTGGCGAATTCTTGCTTGGCAGCCTTATGTTTGTGTGGTGCCAATGGACGTGCTCGTGGAGGATGAGGAAGTGTTTTCGACAGGATGATACGGTGGGCTGTGATGGCACGCTTCCTCTTGAGATCGGGCATGAAGGAAATAGGTTTGAAAATTTCTTCATGACGTTTCAGAACATCGTCCAGTTGTGGTACATGAGGAACTGAAGGAATAAGCTGTATAGATGAGACTGCTTCGGCGCGAGTCGTATGTTTTAGCGCTGATGTAAGCAACTGATTGTCTGCAGTGCGTATCTCTCGTGTTCTTGGACGAATGGTCAGGTCGAAGTGTTCGAGAAAATCACGTCCAATGATGTTTCGTGTCGTTTTGGCAATGATGAACGGATAATTGAAACATCTTTTTGAGTTGGAGAACGAGATTGTGTGTACTCGTACCCCAAACGTCGCTATGTTGGAACCATTGGCGCATGTCAGACTGCTGGTGTCGACTGGGTGGGTGGGTTCGAAATAATTGTGGCGTAGTAAGCTTACATCTGATCCAGTGTCTATGAGAAATAATTCGCCAGAGGTTGCGTCACGGATGAGAAAAGATGTTGATAGTGGCAACTGACGATGGGACTGGTTGCTGGCATTTGGGCGTTTGAAGCATGACTTGACTGGAGCCGTCGCTGTAAATACAATAGTTTGATTGCACTCTACCACGAAAGCAACGTGCTTCGAGCCATCAGACGTGGAGCGGCCAACGATCTTGGGGTGCTCAGCCTCTACTGTCGCAGAGGAGGCTGACCCCAGCAGTTTTCCGAACCTTCCATGGGCGGATCCTCCTGAGTTGTTGAGGGTGACCGCACCCACTTGAACGTGGCGTCTGTGCGCAGGAATGTGCAGCCGTTTCTGAGGCAATAGCGTGTGGAGTGGCCATAGCTGCGGTGATTCGGACACCACTCCGCCGGTAACTGTGGAACTGCGGCCCGGCCTCTCGACGTCGACCTCCTGGCGCTATTCCGGGACGGTGATCGATGATGGTAACTCCTGCTCTGGTTGCATCTATTATGGAGGGCATCGACTGAGGCCAAATTTGGCCTGACGGTGAGGTTCTCGAGCAGGCTGATGAGGCGTTTATTCGTGACATTTGTTCCGGCTGATGATGCGGTGGATTGTGATTCGGACAGTCGTGATGTGATGTTGCTTTTATTTGGGGCAGGTGAGCTGTAGTGGTGTTTCTTCCACCACTTGAGAAAATCGTTGCGGACCTTCAGAACTCAATGGACGTGCTGAAGGATGAGAACAGCATTATTAAAAATAAAATGTCTAAATTAGAAACTGACGTTGGTGTGTATGCAGCGAAATTGGATCTAGCGGAAACGAGAAATTAAACTTTAAGCGCGCAAATTGGAGAGTTGACGGAAGCGCTACATGTGAAGATAGATAAAATAAAGATTGATGTTCAGCCATGTGTAGAGTTGGATGATATAACAACAGAATAAGATACATCAATAAAAAATAATACAACAGGCGAAGAAATTATAAATATATTAGCGAATGAAATCTTGGCGAGGAATAGTAAACAAGACCAACTAATTTTATTTAATTTTGATGAAAATGCCAACTTAAAGGACGGAAGCTGATATAGCTTAATGTAATATGGTGGGCAAACGGTCTGATCGTTCTAGACCTGTCGTGGTAAAATTATCAAAAAGACCAAGGAATATACAGATTGAAGCCATCAATAAAAAGGAAGGTGAGAACCCTAATTTTCACAGCATATTTATTGGGCGTGACAAAGCATTTCCCCAACGGAAATTAGCAAAAGAGAAAAAGCTAAAGAACAATCAGGAGCGGAAACCGTCTACTTCAGGAGTTCATCAAGTGATTCAAAGATTACAAAAAACGATGTATCGTTATTGAATGTTGTGAACAGTGCGGAAAGGAGAAGTGTAGCCTCAAAACCCGGCAAAAGAACAATAAAGAAATCAACAAGGTTGAACCATTAAAAATCGATAATTGTTTAGATAAGTCGTTTACTAAATATACTGTATTTTATGCCAACTTTGGAAGTATTAAGAACAAAAACTTTTTGCTGTGTAATTTTTTAATAAGTAACGATCTAGATTTTATAATATTATCTGAAACTATGCTCAACAAGAATATTGAAAACCACGAATTTGACATTCCTCACTATTTTTTTTAGAAAAGACAGATGGTTGGATTTAAGAGGTGGAGGAGTACTTATTTATAGTTAATCTACGTTAAATGCAAAAGTGGTACATACGAAAGATAGATCGACATCTACTAATATGCTTTCTATGTGGACACGTGTAATTACATTAGATGAGAAAAAGTTAGATGCATTAATTGTATTTATAGATATCTCAAAAGCTTTTCACTTTATATATTTTGATACTATTTTGAATGCGATTAATTTATTGAATATTTATCCGACTATTTTTAGATTACTTAAATATTATTTATATAATCGAAGAATGACTATTCAAGTAAACAGTTTGATATCAAAATCGAAAAAAGTAACAAAGGGAATTCCAAAGGGATAAAAGTTGGGGCCAATTTTATTTAAAATCGTATTTGCACATTTGGAAACTAAGATCCTTAATGGCCGAGTTTGCAAATTCGCTGATGATTTGAAAATAATCATTCCACTTGATCCAAAGAATGTCGAATTCTCCAAAAATAATGTGACACTAGATTTGTATGATTTAAGTAGATATTTGATAACAATAGGGCTGATAATAAACAGTAAAATGACGAGAGCTTTAAAAATAGGTAATAGTGTAACGCGCGGCTCCGTGTTACAAACCAACGAGTATCAATTTCATCAGATCCGGTTTTCCTTAGGGTCACATATGCTAATTCTGGTTTTAGACAATATTTCTCCTAACTGTGATTTTAGAAACAATCTTTGTTAGTTTCAAGCAGTTTTAATTGAGATTTCGTGAACTGAAATTTTATTTGTAATTTATAGGGGTTTGTTTAATAATAATACGCACCCGCGCGTAATACGCCTGTAGCAGGCAGTGGATTACTGTGTTATAACTGTCAAAGCCAGGATTTATATTTTGTGTATTTTTAATCGTTTATCCGCGAAAAGTGACTACACTGCTAAGACATTCTGGATTTATTTATCGTGATTTTATGACTCTGCTTTTGTGCCTAAATATTAACTTGTGTAAACAATATTTTATATTGTTGCCGTCTAGAGCAAGTTCAATTTCGACTAACATTGAATTTTGATTTAGTTTGTGTCATTGTTCATAATACACGTGTGGTAATACGACTTAGCCTTCTCCCATCACCACACCGGGATCTGTAGCGAGACTGATTATAAGCACGGCCCACGAAACCCATTTCTTCCGACGTCAGCTACCAGGCATATGTAGGAATGCATGGCATCGCAAAATAAAAACAAACCTGCAAAACCTCTTACATAAATCGCAACACATCCTACATAAATGGTGCCCCGTCTCGTCGAGCTTACAGCCAATAAATAATCAAGCAGCAACCCACGCGTAATAAGCCGGTAGCATGCAGAGGATAACTGTTATAACTGCCAAAGCCAAAATTTATATTTTGTGTGTATTTAACCGTTTATCCGTGAACAGTTATTACACTGCTAAGAAATTCTGGATTTATTTATCGTGATTTTATGACTCTTTGCTTTTGTGCCTGTTGTGTCCACCTAAATTGGATGGGCCATGCAGTCGGATATCGTCTGAGTTCATTGTCAGTTTATCGTCATGACGAGACTTAATTATGCCTAATTCTACAGTTAAATTATTTATTTTAGTGGTCAGTCCTTGAATCAACGTTTCTAACCCATCAGAAGCCATTCTTAAATGTACGACACATGCTTTATTTTTACTCAGTTATAATTAGTAATTTGCTCGCATAACGAGCATCGATATAATAAAACAAATTTACAAATATTAATTAATTTATGTTCACTTCAGCTCGAAGTCAGCTTTTATCATTGAGCTGACTGCTTCAGCCTTGCACGGGCGCTTCTGCGATGAATTTATGTTGAAATAATGTCCGCCCTAGATAAGACCCTTTGTTCGTTGTTCGTCTTAAAGGTAGCTATTGCCACAGTGCCTAGATATTAACTTGTGTTAACAATATTTTATTTTTTTGCCGTCTGGAGCAAGGTCAATTTTGTTTAACATTGAATTTTGATTTAGTTTGTGACATTGTTAATAATACACTTAGCCCCCATCACGACACAGGGATCTGTAGTAAAACTGATTATAAGCACGGCCCACGAAACCAATTTCTTCCGAAGTCAACTACCAGGCATATGTAGGAATAGCAAAGAATCTTTAAATAAAAAACAACCTGCAAAATCTCTTATATAAATCGCAACACATCCTACAATAAAACAGAATTTAATTATGTTTATTTTCATGATGCTGTGATTAATGATGTTTTTGAGATTAAACTTCTGCAAGCAATTAAGGATTTAGGCATAAGTATTCAATGTACAGCTTCTGATGAGAGACATGTTGAACGGATAGTAGGCAGTGCCAAGAACAGATGGGCATTTTTAAAAATAAATGTCTTATCGAATTATATAAAATTTAAAATGTGTATAATTTGGATTAGACCGATACTAGAATATGCTGCCGCAACTTGAAATCAATTAAAAAAGGGTTTGTCCAACAAAATAGAAGCTGTACAAAAGAAAATTTGTGAAACAAATTTGCCCTATCTCCTGCATTAATTACGCCACTAGATTACAGTTTGTATCACTACAAAATTTATGGTTACGGAGTATGTGCCATTGCATAAAATGTTTCCACTTGAACCAGTGGACTGGGGCCTATATGAATCCAGTAAGAAAGATCCATGAAGTTGGAACTAGATCTGGATATTCGACGATATCTTCTCCTTTGGTGGGGAATGTTGCGGGCAAGTTATTCTCTTTTTCGAAAATTTACAAAATTTACAATAAATTGCCAAAGGGGCTTTAAGAAACGCCTCCATCTAAGACGTCTTTTATATTTTTATGTACTGAACTATAAAAAATCTACAATCCTGCTGATATATTTAATTTTGATTATGATAATACTTTCTTATGGTTGAATAAAAGACGAGGATAAACGTGGTCATCAACATATCTTTTTGAGACCTTATTTCCACATTCAGTATTATTAAAATTGAAATGTTATGCATTATGTCATCATGTTAGTCAACATAACATACATTCAATTTCTATTCATGGTTCCCATTTTGTGCGTAATGTTACACTCGAATTATACCTTAATTTTTCCTATTTCTATGATGAATCTATTACTCTTTATATAATCAATTATTGTACAAAGGCGATTAAAAAACAAGACCGTTTTTTCCTATGTCATAATAACTATATTAAAATTGATACGACGTATACAGTGGTATTACAGCCAAACTTTCTGATGTAGACATATTGTACAGAATAACTAGAGAGATTTACTTATCTATATGAGACTAATTGCCCATATTTATGTGATGTGATAATTTTTTTATACTGTATATTTTCTAATATTATTATCTATTTGCTGGAACATGTGTGGTTTGAATCCACATACAGATATTCTTTTCTATTTTATTCTAATAATAATATTTGGTGTCGACATTAACGACTATTCTCTTTGATTGCTTGTAAAGTCAAGTGTGTCAACTTAAATAGCACTCGTAGTTTATCTACTTTAAATGTACGTGTTAATGCCGCTTCAACTTACTATTATACTATTCGGGAAACTGCATTTTCCTTAAATGCGATTTTCAGGAAAACTGCATTCTTTTCTGGCCTTTAAATAAGCTCGCATTCCAAAAGAATCTTCCAGAAAGTCAGATGAACCAGTGACGTTAAAATGCAGTGCAAAAAAGAAATTTACTGTGGATAGAACATTGTTATCAGTTTATTAGGCAATTAATTTTCCCAAGTGATTTAATGCGCAGTTTACGCAAGTTAAAACTACGGGTCAACCGAAGAAATTTTACAAGTTTGGCATATTCCATAATTGAGCAGTTAGAGTTTAATACAGACCAATATGGATAAACTCGTGCTTAGTTTTTCAAAATTCCCAATCGATCACCTAACAATGGAGGCACGATTGACGGGCCGAAATTATGGAATTCATCCTTCTAATAAATGCGATGTTGATTTTGAGGTAACATTTGAACTGCTATTTGAAAAATCAGCCGAATTAGAACTTTTAAGTATTGATTATAAAAATTAATTCAAGACTACTTTAGTTGACTCGGCTTCAAATTTGAAATCTTCCAAATGCGCAAAACAGCATGCATTAACAAAATAACATTTAAATGCGCTTAAAAATATCAGCAGAAATACAGACATCACAATATTAGGCGCTGACAAAGACAAAAGAGTTGTTATAGTGGACAAATCTGACTGCCTACAAAAGATGGAATGCGTACTGATTAACGATACAAAAGTCACGCTTCTAGACGATAAATCAGATGAAATAGATATAGTGAAGCGCAAAGTAATAATGGGAATAAAGATCTTGACAGATGCCGGTTTAATTGAAGAGGCCACTACACATAAGCTGAAGCCAATTGTATCATTGTAGCAATAGCCATTTTTGAGACACATGAGCGTACCAAGGTTACAATATATTTAGGGCTTGAATTAATTCTAAATATAGTCCTCGCAGAAGCGCTCGTATTAGGATGAAGCAGTCCGCACAACTATGGAAGCAGTCTTTGAGCAGCATAGGTGAACATAAAATAATAAATATGTGAAAATTTGTTTTACTAAATTGATGCTCTTTATCCAAACGGAATTCTATATATAATTGATTACAGATAAAGCATGTGTGTGAAGATAACAAATGGCTTCAGACGGGTTGGAAACTTTGATTAAAGGACTGACTGCACAAATGAACAACTTGATTGCAGAATTAGGTATAAGTTAGTCTCGGCTGGATGATATATTAATAAAAAATTCAGGTGGAATCAACAATGGCGACTACACCCAAGAGGAATCAAAATGAAATATGCCGGTGTTTTCAGCCGAATCGACGGATTTTTTTCGACCGTCATCAGAATTTAAGCCAAAGCTTGCACCTTTGGATGTGGAAAGGTCACAGTTGTGGTTGGAAAAAATAAAAGCAGCAGTTTGATCACAAGTATTTACGTTAGAAGCACCTTTTGTGTGCTCTTCAATGCTCAGCCATGATAACAAACAAAGTAGCAGTTGCGATTCCACGCATGGGTCCGTTTACAACATCTGACAGGAGCGCCATAACTTACTAGAACTCTTTGCGGCATAATCATCAAGTCCGCGACGGACGGAAACAGTCAGTGAGGTGGAATTAAAGGGTCAGTAATACCAATATGGTGCTTCTAGTGAACGGCCATTTCAATGGCGAAATAAGGTCCACCTTCTCACAAATAAAGGTTGTCAAGATCATGCCAAAACTATTAATCCTTTGGAGGCTCCAATTTGTAAATCGAAAGAAAATCAGCAGAACAACCTATAAAGTGTTCCGAATCAGATAGACTTCGAAGAAAAATAAGTATGGAAAACGTTGTCACACGTAAGGATTTTTATTTACGTTACATTAGTAGAACTCCTGAATTGACTGCCAGTAATAATGCAATTGGATATCAGAGCTGATGTGTCGGTATTAAAAATGACTTGGCCGTTAAACAAAATAAAATCTACCAGAGCAAATTTGTGTCAGGCATCGAGCGCGTCGATGGTGGCTGCGGGCGCATGGGATACGAAATCATTAATAAATGAAACTATCTACCAATTGTCTTTTATCGTAGCGAACAATCAATCAACCTCATTGGGACTTGATTTTATTAGAAACTGGGTTAAAGCGATAGACTGTCAAAATAAGCGTATATGCACATCGAGGCCGGAAAGAATAAATTCAATAAAGTCTATATGTACCACTAAGGTGCAGGAGGACACCAGTTTTCTTCCCGGGTGGTGGAAGTGTCTTCAAAACCAATATAACATTATATTTAAACTTCCTGATTGCAGCGAATGTCCGGAGCCCACGGTCGACCACTTTAAACTATGGCTAGATCTAAATAAGGGTTAAAACCACCAAAATTATATGGTGCTTCTCCAAAGAAATTAGCAGCAGCGACGCGAGCAACCCAAGGATTGATAGAAGCCAGCATTTATGCACCATCTTCATCTGCTTTTCGAGCTCCTATGGTTTACGTTACGAAAAAAGATGGTTCGCTGCGACCGGCGGCTGATTTCCGGCAATTAAACTCAGTTTCTAAACCTGACTCATAACCCATGCCGGCTATGTGTGATCTTTTCCTACAGCTAGCGGGAGGCAAATTGTTTGCCGTGTTTGATCTTAAACAGAGTTTTGGCAAACAGGTTTGCGACACGATGACCGACGTAAGTTAGCAGTGCAGGTACCCAAAGGCCAACGTTGTAGGCCACAAAAAATGAGAAAATGTCACTCCGATTGCGATAAATGCCACTACACGGACCGAGTTTCTGCATATCGACTTTGTAGGTTCACTGCCGGTAGCTTGTGGCGGGGTGTCCTATGTGCTTTACATGGTCAATAAGTTTACCAGATGTGTCGAGTTTGTACCAATGAAGAAAATCACAACAGACAAAATTATAACGTTCTTAGTATAACGATGACTCAGTCAATTTGGTGCAATCAGTGGTGCACAGGCCTTGACATAAAGCATTCCCGCACAACCACTTATCACTCACAGACCAACGCGACGGCTGAGCGCGCACACCAGATTATGAAAGAGGTAGTGCGATGTTGGTGCCACGAGAGCCTGAGAACGTGGAGAGACAAATATATTTGGTAGAGCGGGCCATGCGCTTTACAGTATTGATAGTTACAGGATTCGCTCCAACGACCGTACTCTATGGATGGCATATTAAACTGCCAGGTGAACCTGTAATCCAAGGATCCCATGAGCGCTGCACTATAATGGATATTCGGGAGCGACTAAAAAAGTTAACTGAAAATGTGGGCGCCACAAAGCGACAAGGCTATGCAGGGTAACCGACACGCACTCGCCTAAATGTCGGCGACTATGTCATGGTCGCAAAGGTCGAGCTCATGGCACTGCAGGATGTCAATGCTGGGCCGTATTGCGCGGACAAGGTGGACTCAGAGCACAATACAGTTAATGTTAACATACCCATGGGTCACGAGCTATAGCACTTGATCGTGTAAGCAGGATGCCAGTGCCAGTTAATGATGTTGGGGGGAGATGTAACAATAGCCACCTTTGGGACAAAGAACGCACCGATGGTCCTATATAGGGCTGGCGTTAATCCAACAGGAAGTCCTCACAGTAGCGCCCGTATTAGGATGGAACAGTTCGCACAATGATGGAAGCAGACATCGAGCGGCATCAGCGAACATATAGTAATAAATATTTAAAATTGGTTTTACTATATCCAAAGAAAATACTATATATACTTGATTAAAATTAAAGCATGTGTGTTAAGATAACAAATGCCTTCTGACGGGTTGTAAACGTTGATTAAAATACCGACTGCACAAATGAACAACTTGACGGCAAAATTATATATAGTTAAGTCTCGGCTGGGTGATACATTAATAATACATATGGAATCAACAATCATCTATACCAACAGTGTACAGATTACCAAAAACGAATAAAAAGGTTGTCCTATGAATCCAATATTATCAATTGTCAATTCTCCGTTTCATACATTGGCTAAATGGTTAGTTCTTATACTGGAACCACTGCGCGAAATACTAGGTAATTAATTTGTTGCTGATTATTATGAGTTTATATGTAAAATTCAAGATGATATTGTAAAAAATCACGATTATGGTATCTTTTGGTGTTACGTTTTTATTTACAAATGTTTCAATTGACAAGACCATTGCCATTATGGTCCAAGAGGAAAACAGGACATATTACCATCTGCGGTACCAGACAAACTCAACACAAGCTTACCTTATTATGCAAAGTAGCCGTACGGTTTCATTTTAATAGAAACATCTATAAATAGACTGATGGTGTGGAGCTTCCTATCTCTCGTGTTGGAAAAAATTTTTTCTAGAGCATCAAGAGAACACATCATTAAAGAACGCCAAAGGTAAATGTGCTCAATATACAAGGTATGTGGATGATATTTTCCGTGTCCATTAGAACTGGTCGCAATCAGAAACATTGCTTCAATATTTCAACAAAGCACATAAGAATATCGGTTTCACGTCAGAGCACGAGGACGATGACTGTTTACCATTCTTAGATGTTCTACTAAATAGAGATACTAATGGTAAATAAACTAGAACGATTTACCATAAATTATCAACAGTTCGCCGCTGCTTTCAAAAATTGACAGGTTGGTTAGTCCACATTCAAAAGAGAAAGAATATAATAAAGCAATAAATGACTTAATGGCTAATAGGTATCATAGAAAATTAATTGAACCAATTATTACTAGGAGAAGTAAACAGAAACATACTCATTACGGACCAGAAAAGAGAACAGTCTTACTGAACATTTCATTTAAGGGGAATGCAGTTTAAAATAATATCCTAAAAGAAAGTTGAAGCGGCATTAACGCACACATTTGATGCAGCAAAACTACGAGTGTTATCTTAGGTGGCTCACTTGACGCAAGTTGTCGATAAACTTACGTAGACCGATCGACTAGACGGTTAATTACTTGAATAAGAGAACAATGCAACTAAAATGACTATTTAAATCAAACGGTGTGTACACGTCTGCAATTGCGCCGCACGTGATTGAAATCTTACACTTATGTTCTTGCGGCGTAGCGTTTAATATAATTACTAAATTCAATAACAAAAGGGAGTTAGCCACATACGAAGCTTTATGAATAAATGATTTTCAGCCGGATTTATGCAACTAGAAGAAGCACATTCGGGCATTGAGCTTGATGTGGAGGTGATGCACGCAACTGATTGGTTGCTACTTTATTTCACTCTCCAAATATTCACATTTTTTATCTTGTTTTGCATATCAATGTATATATAAAGAGATGTTCATCTGTAGATACTTGAGAATAATATGAGAAAGAACGGTAAATGTATCTGATAAAATTCCTTTTTTTATGCACATGGAAAGTGTACTATGTATTTTATTAAGTCTTGCAATCCGAAAGATTAAATACATTTCTGGAAAAAATTGTGGTGGCAATTACTTTTCAATGATTAACCTCAGACAAGCCTACTACTACATACTCGTAGCACCAGATAATATAGAGATAACTGCTTTCTCATTATTTGAATACCTTTACATGTCTTTTGTTCTTAATTGCGTTAATGAGACATTTCAGAGGTTCATAGACAGCATTTTCCACGATGAATCTGATTACTTCATGTCATATCTGGATGAGAATGGATTTAATTCATACCTAGAATCTCATGTCGAGCATCTTAGAAATATCCTATCACATTTACCAGATAACGAATTCAAAATCAATTGTGTCAAAACGAAAATTTCAAAAATATCCGTTAGTTTCCTAGGACAAGGTATAAAACCTTTGCCGTCTAAAGCCAATTTAATGACGAATATTGTTTCACCGAAGACTGATGGAATTTAAAAAAATAATATTAGGAACTTTTAAGTACTATCGTAAATTTCTTCCAGGCCTATGAAATCCTTAATATACCTTATGTAGGCACCTGAGGAATCGAAGAGCACTAATTGGAATCTCAAATATTTCTCGGTCTTCTGATGACGAGAAATTGCTCCGTCATGTTATCAACACATTATGTCTATGCTAACACATCCAGACTTCGAAGGGATTTTTCTACTCACAACTCGGGCTTCTTAATTTGTAATTGGGGTCATCTTCGATCAAGAGATTGACGTAGTTCGTAAGCTTATTATTTTTTACTCGCATACTATACAACCAGTATAAACTAGATACAATACTTTCGTTCGAGAATTTCTTGCCTTCCGTAACGCAATGCATCACTTTATTAGCATCATAAACATCAGCAAATTTGTTCTTTTTACAAATCATGCACCATTAGTTAGCGTACCTTAAAAAGCGACTTCATTCGTCGTAAAGTAATTTCCCAGAGCCGAAAGACAGCTCTCACGACATAGTGAATGGTAATTAGACATTTTCATGTAAAAAACGAAGAAAATAATATTACAGATGCACTTTCTAGAGTAGACGTCTTGTTAAAACCACCTTCGCCTTTACCATTCTCAGTCAACTTTGTGACACTCAATAGGCCGACAATGACACCATCCCTCATACGACCATAACAATGCTGCGACACTCATATTAAAAAAATTCGTAGCTCGCCAGCCCACCAAGTTTGTATTCCGACTCTGGAAAGGTTTACCCATTACTACTTCAGAGGTATGCACGTTTCGATTCTATTGTAGAGGCCCTTAGGTCACTACCGTAAGGGGGTCTCTTGGATGCCAGGCCCGGAAAATCCATATATGCGGAATGATCATCTATCTTGGAACACTTAAGTTCCTCTGAACTATCTCTTAAGCTACAATCCTTAAGTCCGCTAGCTAACTGCTCTGTATCCTCAGTATTTAATAAACCAGACATGATATTATTAAATTACTTGTAATTTAATATTATATTAATTGAGTAAGCTTACCCGGATACGCTGATATCCACAAATTACTGAACTGGAATGATTGAGACCTTAAAACAAATATTCACTTTAATTACCCAAAGCAAATTTGTGGTTCTTTTCGCTGATAATTAAAAACAAAACGACGAGAAGATTACAAAGTTTTATTCACAAAGAGTCGGAGATGGAACCACGCAGTGTCCCGCTTATGCAATTCAGAAACCCAGATTAAATCTCTCCTTTTTCCTCGAGAAGACAAGTCCAAAACTTCGACAATATGAACAAAAGAACTTCCAAAAAAAATTACAATATTTTTCAAAAATTACAATATTATTTTACGAAACCAGCAATAACATCAAATGTCCAAAAATAAAAATTGATTTATTTTTATATGAGAGGTTAATTTCTGTCCGATAATTAATTTAACCTCTACATACTCCCTCATGTTTAAGATGATTAAACATACATGATGTAGTCTTCATTCTTCGGTTTCTTGATGACTCTTTCAGACCGAGTTTCAACAAGTTATGCTGTTACTTCACCAGATTTCATAGTCATATCGCATTGTTCTTGATTCTCAGTTGTTATGGTTTTAATCTTTACTTCTTTACCATATTTATTCGACTCTTTATTTTTCTCACCAATTTCTGAGTCACATCTCGCCTCAACTTCTGGGCACTTCGGTGAATACTGTTCCTCTGTCTCCTCCTCCGTCCAAATAAACTGTGGAATACAGCGATCCAGTGTTACACATTCTATAGTGCCATTTACTTCTATAAGTGCATTTTTCTCAGTCATATGATTGACTTTATATGGCCCCTTATAGAATGGAGTCAGACAATTCTGTCTGTTTTCGTTAGTTATGTATACATGCGATGCCAGCTTTAAATCTGTAGATACATAGCATTTGCACTTTGGACTTCTAGTTTTGGTTGGAGCTAAACGACAAATTTTATCTCTCAATGCTCCAACAAACTAATCTACTGAACTAGAGGCACAATCGAGACAACGTGGAGCTTCTATTAGAAGATATCCAGGTAACCTAAATGGCTCGCCATAAACAAGTTCTACTATAGATGTTCCTAACTGAGTTCTGTATCTGTTTCGCATTGCCAACAAAACTATGGGCAAATCATGTATCCAACTGGATCCACTGGTGCAGCGTAATGCAGCCTTCAGTTCCCTGTGCAGTCTCTCAACCATCCCATTGGCTCTGGGATTATAAGCACATGTGTGTCTTACTTCTATCCCCATTGTATTCAATGATCTGATAAACAGTTCAGACATAAACTGACTACCACGATCAGTAGTTACCCTTACTGGTACACCATATCGCGACACCCAATTATGCAAGAACATAAGTAAGACCTCTTGAGCTGTCATGTCCTTCAGGATTGCTACCTCAAACTGACGACTGAACCGATCGACCATCGTGAGTAAATACTTTTGGTCGGAAATCTCAGGCATTTCTACTATATCAATATGAACATGCATGAATCGACCCGCTGGTATACCAATCGTTTTAATTTCAGTTTTGGTATGACGCCAAACTTTACAAGTTTGACACCGGGCACATGTCCTTACCCAGGCTCTTATGTCTTTCGACATCTTTGGCCATACATATCTATCAGTGACCATCCTGATAGTTGCCTTAATGGAAGGATGACTGAATTCATGTAGCTGCTGAATTACCTTATACCTTAATTCTAACGGTACATAAGGTCTAGGTTGGCTCCTGGAGATTTCACATAATAACCACTTATCTCCAATCTTCCTGCGTGTATATGCAGGATTCTTTTCCAACACAGCTACTAAGGATCAGAACCTTGTGCTTCCATCAATTGCTGGACAAAATCATTAGAAGATACAATAGAGCATACGAGTGACTCTGAACGAATCATATCTTCATCTGATACGTCTGGTCTACTGAGAGTGTCTGCCACCACATTATCTTTTCCTGAGATATGACTTATGGTAAAATCAAATTCTGCGAGTCGGGTTATTTGTGAATTCACCCGCCGAGAATAATTTAGCCTATTTGCTTTCCCAAGGATACTCAACAACGGTTTATGATCAGTTAATATCATAAACTGATGTCCATCTAGGTAGTGCACAAAATGCAACACTACAGAATAAACTGCTAGTAACTCCTTTCCAAGCGTATCATATCGCTTCTCGCGATCTTGGAGTTTCCGAATATAGAATACAATCGGCTTGACTATACCATTTTCCCGTTGATGTAACACTGCTCCTATAGCTACATCAGAAGCACCTGTGACCAGCTCAAACGGCTTAGTCCAATCCACAGGTGCTAATGTGGTTATTTGGCTTAACAGATCTTTGGCCCTCTGGAATTTTTCGTTGTCGTCTTGGCTAAAATAAATAGGCCAGGACTTCTTGATTGTGCTTCGTTCACGAACTAAATGTCGAGTTAGCGACCCCAAATTTCCAGCTAAACCTGGTATGAACCGACGATAGTAGCTAATCATGCCTAAAAATCTACGCAACTGGCGTACAGTTCTAGGTTCTGGCACATCCTTGATTGCTTGTACCTTGTCTTCTAAGGGCTTGATTCCATCCTTGGAAATGGTGTCTCCAAGATATTTTACGGTAGAGCAACCAATCTTGCTCTTTTCTGGTTTCACTACTAATCCATAATGTTTCAGCTTAGACAAAACGATGTCCAAATGCTCCCGGTGTTCCTCCCTAGATTGACTATATATAATCATGTCATCTATATACACTCTAGCAAATGAACAGTCTTGAAGAACTTCCTCTGTCAGACGCTGGAATGTCTGACTTGCATTCTTCAACCCAAAAGGTATACATAAGAATTCATGCGATCCTCCTCCAGGGAATCGCACTGCTGTGAGCGGTATAGATTTTGCCTCCATAATTACTTGATAGTACGCTTTCTGCAGATCTAACGTTGTATATACCTCATACCCCATTATATCCCTGAGCAAAGTACTCTGGTTCGGTAGAGGATACGAATCGCCTTTTGTAACCGAATTCAATAGACGATAGTTACCACAAACCCTCCATTGACCTGGTTTAGGTTTGGGAACAACCACTATTGGAGATGCAAAGTTGGAATTTGAACGCCTACAAATTCCTTCTTCTCTCAACCGCTTAAATTCTTCAATAGCAACCTGCTGCTTGTGTTTTGCTAACGGTTGAGACTTGGACAAACAAGGTAGTGGCTCCACCAACTCGATTTGGTGTTCTATGCCTGTCTTTGAACCCTTGCGTTTAGCATTGAATGGCAGAAACACGGCCAGGTGTTTCTCGATGACATCCGCCATATCATCGGCGACGACGGGTCTGGGTAGTCTCACTGACCTAACTACTGAGGTCCCAGTTTCAGCATAAGTCACTATCCCAGTGCTTTGTCCAATGGTCCTAGATTTGGGATCTAAAGCGAGATTAAAATGGATAAAAAATTCCATCCCAATGATGTTATCCTTTATATCAGCGACCAGAAAATTCCACGTAAATGGAGATTTCTGCCCCAATGTCACTGACAATTCTTTAACTTCCTTAACCTCAATTGGACTTCCATTAGCAGCCCATAGTTGGTAATCGAATGTGGGGCTATCAATTTCCACCGCATCAGATCGAACTATGCTCACCTCTGCACCCGAGTCTATTAATAATTTTAAGCCACTAAGTTCATCAGTTATAACGAACTTATTGTTGCTTTAACCAGCAACCTCTTTAAGATTACCTGCCAGCCGAAATCTAAAAGATTTACGGACTCTATTACTGCACGTCTCTTCAATCGAAGCCTCCGAACCTAACTTCGATGATTTTAGTATGCCACGAATATGCATACCTTGGAGCCTTGCTTGCGCAACCCCCCCTACGGCTCCTATTAGCGGGGGCTTCATTAGTTTTCCGGCAGCTTCGACCAGGCTACAGGAAGACTACTTCCTTTCCATCGGGGACCACCCAACTTTGGAAACGTGCATCCCCCATCCTGACATTTTCCAAACTCGGCGTATTTGCGATGCGATATGCACCACTTGCGTGGTCCTTGTACACTCTCACGCGATTCGCCTCTCCAATGCTTGGAATTTGAACGTTGACTACGAGAATTTACCCTACTTCTGTTGGAACTTTCCTTATTGTTTTTTATCCAACCCACATCCCTGTGGAGGGTACTTAATTCATTCTCTATGGTCAGGAGTCTCTCTGAGAGATGTCTGAGTTGCTGCTCCAGGCGTGAATCTGCGGTTACTGCATACACCTTAGGTTCCATCTGACGATACACTTTGTCCAACGTTTGAGCTTCTTGGGCCACTCTAGTTCCAATGTATCATATACATCCAAGGTGGCTCTTAGTCTAGCAGGCAATTCTGCTACAAATATACTATTTATAACTTCCTCAGATATATCAAGCCTGATGGATTTTGAAATAAGTCTGTCATAAAATTCAGATGGAAGTAGATTTCCCATCTTTTCCTGACGTAATATGTCAGTCATACGTTCAATCCTCTCAGGTTGATATCGTCCAAGGAGTTCTTCTACTAGAAGCTCAAATGCATTTTCTGGTTCGTTCTCAGTAACAAAATTCCTGAGTCTAAACAGATTCTTTTTTAATGGCTCAGGTAAGGACCACCAGGCCGAGGCAAACCTTTCTATAGGGTCGGTCATACGTTTTAGTTTAAAATAAAATTTTGCTTCTTCGACCCATTCAGAATGGTTGTCTGGTCTGTACACGGTGAGCTTAACATTGCTATCCATAGAATTGCGGCAAAAACGATCATCTACATCATATCTTTCCACATAAAGGATCCTGGCGCGGTGGCCATTTTTTGTAGATGCCCTTAGGTCACTACCATAAGGGGGTCTCTTGAATGCCAGGCCCGGAAAATCCATATATGCGGAATGATCATCTATCTTGAAACACTTAAGTTCCTCTGAACTATCTCTTAAGCTACAATCCTTAAGTCCGCTAGCCAACTGCTCTGTATCCTCAGTATTTAATAAACCAGACATGATATTATTAAATTACTTGTAATTTAATATTATATTAATTGAGTAAGCTTACCCGGATACGCTGATATCCACAAATTACTGAACTGGAATGATTGAGACCTTAAAACAAATATTCACTTTAATTGCCCAAAGCAAATTTGTGGTTCTTTTCGCTGATAATTAAAAACAAAACGACGAGAAGATTACAAAGTTTTATTCACAAAGAGTCGGAGATGGAACCACGCAGTGTCCCGCTTATGCAAGTCAGAAACTCAGATCAAAAACTCTCTCTTTTTTCCACAAGACAAGTCCAAAACTTCGACAATATGAACAAAAGAACTTCCAAAAAATTTTACAATAATTTTCAAAAATTACAATATTATTTTACGAAACCAGCGATAACATCAAATGTCCAAAAATTAAAATTGATTTATTTTTATATGAGAGGTTAATTACTGTCCGATAATTAATTTAACCTCTACACTATTCAATCTATTTCTCATTCCGATAGTAAGTAGAAAATCAATCTTATAACAGATCGTTTCTGGGGTCTCTTAGTGTGTTATTGTGGAGGTTAATTTAATTATTTGACATCAATTAAGTCCGCATATAAAAATAAATCAATTTTTATTTTTGGACATTTGATGTTATCGCTGGTTTCGTAAAACAATATTGTATTTTTTTTTAAATATTGTAAATTTTTTGGAAGTTTTTTTGCTCATATTGTCGAAGTTTTTGACTTGTTTTGTCGAACGTTAGAAGAGAGCTTTATCTGAGTTGCTGAATTGCACAAGCGGAACACTGCGTGGTTCCATCTGCGATATCTTTGCTAATAAATTATTGAAATCCACTCATCTATTGTTCTGATTATTTAGCAGTGAGAAGAATCTCAAATTTGCTTCAGGTAATTGACGTGGATATTTGTTTTAAAGGTCACCACCGTCTCGTTCTGTAATCTGTAAATATCAGGGTATCCGGGTAAGCTTAATTAATATAATATATAAATTGCAAGTAATCTAATAATATTATGGCTGGTTTATTAAATATTGAGGATGCAGAGCAGTTAGCAAGTGGACTTAAGGATTGTAGCTTAAAAGATAATTCAGAGGAACTTAAGTGTTCCAAATTAGATGATCATACCGCATATATGAATTTTCCGGGCCTGGCATCCCTGAGGCTCTCTTATGGTAGTGACCAAAGGACCTCTACACTATATGAAAAAACACTAAACTCACCTGGCGCACTCATTCTAAGTTGTAACATTTCCCAAGAACGTCACACCTAGCCATCGTCCACATTGAAATAGTTCATTTGATTTAGGTTCAATGTTTTAGCTCACTTCTAACCACGATGGTTTGATTTTTACGACGGCCTGCAGCGTAACCTCCTGGCACCGTTTTTGCGGATGAGGTCACTGATGGTTTTATCTCTGTATGGATAGCACATTATGGTGTTCCCAACGACATCGTTCATAATTGATGTATATGGTTCTCATCCGATTATTTCAGAACTCCCTTGCAGTTCATAGGATGCACTTTACGCCGAACTTCTGGCTACCACCGCCGTCTTACGGTGTGGTAAGCAGCTGTTTCATTGTTATCCATTAATGGCAACTTTATCTATATATTATCTTTAGTACATCATGCTATGAGTTCTCGTATGCTCAAATCTGTTTGAACGTATGCATCAACACTTGTTTGGCACGGACCTTCGCCTGCCGAGTCAGCTCCATCGTATATTACCCGCACAAAATGGCCCAAAAGTTGAAGCTTCTTGCCTTTGATTTATTTCAGTAACATGCCAGCCCAACAACCGAGACATGCTCCTTGTCCATTCTTTGTTCATTTGAAACATCATAGCTGCACGAAATTAAACAAGTTCGCAACGTCACTGCTGATGCACCACTGTAGACCGGTTTCGTCCTTATTGGGAAATCATCAAGTACTGACCAGAATTTGCCCTTTGGTTTGAGCACTAGATTTCGAAGCAGACGTGTCCAGGTTTGAGCCCTGTCCGCAGCAAATTTTAACCAGTACATGATGAATTTCCAATAAGGATGAAACCGGTCTACTGGATGAATTGTCTTTTCTACACTATACAATTCTTAGTTTATACTGACATATGTAAGTACCTAATGGGTTAGGTTCTTATATCAAGATTGCAACCTTGATTATAGTAATTGCTATCACCGCCCGCGCAACCTATGTTCGTTTAATTATCAAAAATATTGCATTATCATGCAAGGTGCAACAAATACTTTGGTAAACATAGGCAGATTGAAACTTTTTATCAAACCACTTGATCGTGAAGATTTTCAACATTCTACACGGGTTTCAGACCCAATATGCCTAAAATTTCGACCAACTAATAAATTACTTTGCATTACATGTTACTGAGAGAACTTTAATCCATTAATTATTCATTATTTTACGTAGCGCATGATAGTAATTTGCGCAACAATTGCGCTTTATTTCACGCGACGTGATCACCTCATTCCATTTTTTTAATCTTACTCACTTGTCTCACGTGGTATAACCAGCTCTCCTTAGCTAACAATTATGTAGCGTCTATGATCATTTCTTCGGTGTTGTGTCATTTCCTCGGTTATGGTCGAGTAAACTGTATTTATTTTTACCATTTGATTTTCTTATTGTATTGTTTAAACACCTTACGGTTGCACACTCTATCTCACGCCTGAGTCCATACCTACAAATTTTGATATGATCAGCTACATAGAGCTAATGCTATTTTTAGCAGCAATAAGTAGTCACCGGTTACATATAATAATATTGGCAATCATGATGTATACCGCACTATCATCAGTTATGCACTTCACATATTCACGGACGAATATCGTAGACCACAAAGTCGAGCACACATTAGTTCTTTTGTTCTTATCGAACTCTCATTATCAGTGTTCCAGTATGCCCTCGCAACATACCTAAACTAGACAACTTCCGTTGCAATTGTTTCAACAAATTTTGCATGCTTGAAGTAAACACCAATCTCATTGTATTTAACCAGTCGTCGAACAACATAGCAAAACTACCGCCAGCCGCAAGGCACTGACGCATTTCGACATTGCATTACGTACATATATGCAGCAAAAGCTGAAAATAGTTAATTTTCGTGAATGTGTAATAATTGTACTGCCGACATTTCCTGTCAAATACAATTTATGCGAGACTACAAGTTGTGAGAATAGCGTATCCAATTTTACTTTTCATACAATTGCAATGTGGTTTGATCCTTGCAAGTCAGTTTGCCATCATACACTAATGAGGATTAAGGAAGGTCGAAATGCGTCATTACGTGCGACTGATGGTAGTTATTCTGTGTTGTTCCAGGACTGGTGAAACAAAATGGGATTAGAGTTTATTTCAATCTCGCAAACTTGATCTACATAATTGTTAATAGTAAATTCTGTCTGCCGATTTTGTAACGACCATAAAATGTGCCTCCGATGAAAACGTTTCGAAAAGAAAATAATTAAATCATTTACTTGTCTATAAAATGTTTTACAGATATTACAAATAATGATAATATGCATAAATTTCACGCATTTTCTTCTTCTAAAGCTGGTTACTTGCATTTATAATCCATATAATTAATTTAATGCAATGACATTTGGCGTAATAAACAAATTATCAATTGAAGGTGATGGGGTGTATTAGACAATATAGGTATAAGGATTGTTTGAAAATTTATGTTTGGATCATTATGGATCTTATAAACTTTAGCGTTAAAAAATAAATTACCAATAGGTGTAACTACTGTCTTACAAATTAATGCCGAAGAAAATATGTAATAAATATTGGTTTTGATAATTCAACACTGCCTTAATTTAGAACAACGATATTCAAGATATAAATATTCAATGAAAGGTAAAAAGCATTCGAATCAAATACCTTTTCCGTCTCACCAAAAATCAACAACAAGCTTCCGCAGCCAATGTATCTGTCGTAGCCTATCATAAAAACGTTCAATACTATTCAAAATCGCTAATTTTTTCAGAATAATATTAAAATCTAACGTGTGAATTGTATTATTCTTCCATGGTAATGGCAGTTTCACTACGTTAAGAGATACATGTTCTATTGTAGGAGGTATTGTGGTTATTGTTAGAGGTTTTGTCGGGGTAGCTGTTTATTTAGTGATGCTATGCCATTCCTACATATGCCTGGTAGCGGTCGGCGGAGAAGATTCGCTGCGTGGGCCGTGCTCATGATAAATGTCAGACTTCGTTCCAATGGAGGATGTGAGAAGGCTAAGTCGAATCATCATACGTATATTGTACACAATGTTGTAAAGTAAATTAAAATTCACTGTTAATCAAAATTGACCGTGCTCTAGACGGCAGAAAAATAATATGTTGTAAACACAAGTTACTGACTCGGTATAAAAGTAGCCACAATAAACACAATAAATAAATCCAGAATGTCATAACAGAAGAGATGGTTTTCGAATGAGGGATTGAAAAACATAAAATATAAATCCAGAATGTCTTAGCACAACGGTTAATAGTTATCTATAAAGGGATAAAATGCAAAAAATATATAAATCCTGGCTTTGAATGTTAAATCACATAAATCCACTGCATATAATCGGCGTATTACGCGCGGGTGTCTATTATTATTAAACAGAACTCTATTAATTACAAATAAATATTCAGTTCAAGAAATCTCAATTAAAAATGCTTTAAACTAACAGAGATTGTTGCTAAAATAACAGTTAAGGGAATGATCGTCTAAAACCAGAATTTGTATATGTGACCCTAAGGAATACCGTATCTGTCGAAATTGAGCTTCGTTGGGTTGTAACTCGGAGCTGCGCGTTACACTATCTCCCCATGCAATTTAAACGAGGTGATCAATCTTTGTACATTTTTAGGTATCGAATTATTCTTAGCAGATATACGACAACATTGCAATTGTGTGTTATGTTTTGCGCACCTGGTAGCAAATTATTTCAAAATATGACCAGAAGGATAAATCAAAGACAGCATTAATAGAACGTACAATCTCGTGCAGATTCATTTCGTGCTTACTGGCGAATCTTCAGTAGGAGCCGGTATTGCGCCCTTTACCAACTATATATGTGGGTGAGGAATGCGGAACAATACGGCAGTACAATTTACTATACGAATGTGTAAACCTGCAGTAGTGAAGCAAACTTCATATAAAGCCTTCGACAATGCGGCTTCAAAGCCAACTCATTATATATAAAATATATAATGTGCCTGTAAAGTGTACCAACACTATGGATGCTATGTCTGTATTTGATACCAACACTGTGGTTACCATAAAGGTACAAGTTACCAACACATTGCTTACCGAGTCGGTACATGGTATCAACACAATGGATTTCAATGTATGCTAAAATTCACCAAAATTGAGAATTACAAAAATTCATCAACATTATGAGCACATATATCCTATAACTATTTACATGTATAAAAGTATTTTATAAGCAAATTAGTGTTGTCCCAATGGAAATGTCATTGTTATTTCCAATAGCAAAATTCGTAATGAATTACGTAGAAAATACTCTGCTAGATAAAACATCGTTGCAGCATAAATTGTAGCTACTGTTCTTGGATGAAATATTAGTGATCTGGAACTGTGACGATGAAAATTTGAGGATGAAAAAATGATCAAATAAATGAACTCCATTTTACGAATGAATGAGTCATAGGATGATTTACCGTTTTTGAAAGTGAAATTAATTAGAAATGGTCAGAAATTAAAAAGGGATATTTACAAGAAGGACGCATACTTTGGCGTTGTTCTTAATTTGAAGTCAATTCATCCGTATCGAATGAAAATTGGCATAATAAAATTATTAACATTTATAAATCGGAGTTTAAAAATATCAAACACAAGTAGTGGAATTAAGCAGACTGCACAAAATGTTCAGTGCTCACGCTTATACTTTAAATTAATGAAAGCAACAATTTAGAACGTCGTAAGTAAATTTAACACCAGGTGGAAGTATGCAAATCTGATAGAGCGAACGAGAATCGAACTGTAGTCGTGTTAATAAAGTTCAAACTAAGCATAAAGGTAAAATTAATGCCATTGACATACAATATGAGAACTATTTTAAGAACGCGCCTCAATCCTGACAGTAAACTTCTTGACCAACAAGAAATAATACAGTTAAATACTTTTTTTTGCGGAGAATTAATATATATGCAAGTATGTATTAGGTGTTGCGAATCTAGTAACAAATTAATACAGTTGTGGCCAGAAGGATAAACCAAAGACAGCATGAACGGAAAGTATAATCTCATGCACATTCGTTTCGTGCTTACAGGTAACTAATCATTAGGATCCGGTATTACGCCCATTAACCCCTATATATTTGGTCGAAGAATGTGGAATAATTGAACGGTACAATCTCCTAGACGAATGTGTAAACCTGCAGTAGAGTAGCTAACATCGTATAGTCTCGAAAATGCGACTTCAACGCTAACTCACACTATATAATATATATATACCGAGTCTGTAAAGGATACTAACACTATGGCTATTGTGTTAGTAACCGATACCAACATTATTGTACCGAAAAGGTACATGCTACTAATACTATGGTTTCCAAGTCGGTACATGATACCAACCTGATGGATATCAATTATCCCTTCGATGCCTTTGGAATGTATGGAATTCCATGCAAATACAATAAAATAATTTATACCTGATTGTCAGTTTTGTACTGTGTGTGTGATGAAGGCATTGGAAATGAGGTACCGAAAAAAATGCCATTCAACCTAGATTAGATTATATGGGAAACATTTATTCATGTATTAATTAGTGAATCTTTAACCTAATTATCAGCTTTCCTTACATTGATCCTAATCTTGTTAGGTAATTTTCTTAACATTCTTGTTTGATATCCATTTATTCTAATTTTACATTTTAATTAAACATTTTTACATTCTACAAATGCCTTGATCACTTCAAACGAGTGTATTAGTAGTACCTTGTCCTCCTCCTACCTACTTATTAAGGTCACCCTTAATTACGTCATTTCAAATTGGAAGGATAAAAAGGCGAAAGATTTATCTGTAATTAAGGAGACGAAAGAGGAGACACCTTGCCTTGCCCGAATGCTAACTTGGCCATAATGGTGTTGTGGAGAGGTTTATTTGCCTCATTTCTGTGAGTTATCCTAATAAATTTACTCACATTAACTAGGTATTCCTTCTCTCTCTGCTTCTCTCTCTCTCTCTCTCGTAAATCCCAACAATAATTTGTCCGACTGTATTTCTGTTTTCATATATATATATATATATATATATATATATATATATATCCTTATGGTTATATGGCAGTGAACTGTACCACTTTTGACTTTCAATATGGCTGGACATGATGATGATGGTGATTATGATGATGGTAGTGATGTGTGTGGTAGGGATGATAGTTATAATGTAGTATTGATGATGATGATGATGATGATTATGATGATGATGATGATGATGATGATGATGATGATGACGATGATGATGATGATGTAAGGATAAAACGTTTAGTCTGACGCGTCTCGAGGTCAAATAAAATTTCACGTGTATGCTGCTAAATTTATAATTATTTATGCTACTAAATCAGGGTCTATCTAGCAGCATTGAAAATGCATCAAATTTGTCTAAATTTTGATGATTTTCCGCGATTTGCATTTGCAGGCTGCTGCTTTGCACTATCAGTTTCACAAAGATCCGATTGATCAGTATACATCTGTTTTGTCTTCGATCAGCCTGGGTGCGTATTCGTTAGTTTCTTCCGAAGGCTTCGACAACGTTCATACTAACCATTGGAAATGTGGTGTTAATCAATCTTTACAGTAAACAAAGATTGTTTAACATCACATTTCCAATGGGTCAGGTGCTCATATCAAGACCGCAATCTTGATTAAATGAAAAATTTAATTATGAATGAATATATACACACATAAGAATATAAATTTATAAAAAATCCATATTTCGTAAAAATAAAATGGCTGGATTTGAATAGCTCTATTTTTCCATTATGATCTAAACATCGAATAATATAGCAAAGCATTTAATGAATTAACCAATTTTCACACTGCAACCCGGATTAAAACCACAGAATTAAAACTGATATACTACGACAGCTGAGTTGCGTATTGCATGCGATTTTTTGTTTTATACATAATTATGTTTTTTGAGCAGTCTTCCTTCCAGATGGATCCTATCTGATATTCTCTTGAACATGAGCTCCAACTGGCCATTCAAGTTCTTCCTTTACAAGTTTTATACCAGGCCACTTGGAGAAGTGATGTTGAACAAAACATAGTGAAAGAATTTTTTTATATGTATGTTGTCAGAATTCTGAATAATGTATATTTATGCACATCCCACTGCGCTGCGAAAGAATTACACGCGACTGTGCCATAAACGCGTGGCTTCGATCAGGGCCAGCAGCCAAGAGAGCTACAACTGAAAAGTGGTGAATACCAACACAAACTGGCCTGGCAGATAAGTACCACTTGCCTTCTGATGTGTTGTTTTGAATGAGGCGGACATTTTAGCTTGCACTATATTTGACAATCAAAAGACTTATATTTATTATTTTTTTCTTTTGGTTGAAAACTTAAACATTACTACCAGCCTTCTGAGCCGACAATAGACCACTTTCATTAGAGTAGTATTAATAAAGTAAATAATATTTATAATTAAAACAAAAATAATATTCACTTTACTGTTTTAAATTGTAAACTAATTAGGTATTCATTAAATCTACTTTTGAAAATAGTTGATCTCTAAATGTTTCGATGCATGAAGGAATCGTCTATGCAGAATCGAAATAGTGTGTGGTTGCCATTAGTCTATAATTACACTTGCCAAGAAATACAATTCACACAGTTTAATTACTGGATCAAATGTCATCTGATTAAACTCATGCGATAATATGAAAAATGACAATAAACACGTTGTGGTGACCTTAAATTAAGTGTATGCACTTGCATTTATTGCATTTACTTTTAACAGCGAATATTTTACACTGGTATAGCTATTCCATTGAAAAAGTACCTAACTTCACAAATAACCATTATGAGAAAATTATGCGAGCGACTGCATGGAAATTGTGCAACCAACATTACTTGTCGATTAAACAAACATTGATTGCGCGGGCCGTGATAACAATTATTATAATCAAGGTTGTGATTTGATATAAACATCTAACTCATTAAAAACATACATTTTTCCGTGCAAACTAATAATAATGTAGTTTAAAAAAGAAAATTCATACAGTAACCGGATTCGTCCTCCTTGGGAACTCATCACGTACTGGCCAGAAGTTGCCGCGGATAGGACACAAACCTAGACAAATCTGCTTCGGTATCTATTGATCTAATCACTGAGCCACCCTGCAGCACACAGTACACACTTTGCAGTTGTATTCTATTCAATTATATACTAACTAATCTAACTCATTTAGTCTTTTTTCTTTTAGATGAAGCTCATCTGGCATACATTTAGACCCAAAGTTCCAAATAATCATCTCAATATGTCATTATTGAACAGAAAGCGGGGTGGCTCAGTGGTTATAGCACCAAATTCCGGAGCACACGTGCCAAGGTTCGAGCCCTGTCCGCGGCAAATTCCAGCCAGTACACTATGAGTGCCCCATAAGGGCGAAATCGTTCTACTGAATGAACTGCCTATTCTGCATTATTAAATTCGTAGTTGATACTGAAAAATTTATGCACTTAAAGGGTCAGGTGGCTATTGTGTCCACCTATATTGGTAGGGTGTTTCACGTGGATTCCATCGGTAGGTATCATTCTGTCGAGACTTAAATATACCTAATTCTGCAGGCAATTTTATCATTTTTGCAGTCAGCCCTGAATCAACGTTTCCAACCCATCAGAAGCCATTTGTAAATTTTCCACTCATAATTTATTTTTAATCAAGTATATATAGTATTTTGCTCGGATAAAGAGCATCGATTTAGTAAAACAAATTTACAAATATTAATTATTTTATGTTTAATCAAGCTCGAAGTCTGCTTCATCATAATACGGGCGCATCTGCGAGGAATTTCTATTGAATTAATTTATATATATATATTCAAATTTAAATATTGCGTTGTCCACATTTTTTGTAATAGATCGGAATAAAACTGAGAATATATGATTAACATATTTTCAATCTTAATTTTCTACAAAAATGACCGGTAAATGCGAAACAATTTTAAATCTAAGATTTAAAATATAAAAGAAACTGGAATCCCAAATTTCTACGGACAATTTTGCACAAATAAACACTTTCCTTGTTAATATGCAAGGAAGCGGAAATATTTGGGTTTATTTTACAAAAATATGTATCACAACATGTTGAAACTCATTTTGGAAGAGTCATCAAGAAACCGAAGAATGAGGACTTCATAATATATGAGTAAACATCTTAACCATGAGGGTGTATGTGGAAGTTAATTAATTTATTAGACATCAATTAACTCCTCATATAGAAATAAATCAAATTTTATTTTTGAAAATTTGATGTTATCGCTGGTTTCATAAAACAATATTGTGTTTTAAAAAAAATAGTAATTTTTTTGGAAGTTTCTTTTGTTTTTGACTTGTCTTGACTATAAGGGAGATTTTCTGAGTTATTGAGTTGCATATACGCTTTGCTGCATGGTTCTATCTGAATACTCTTTGCTAATAACTTATTGAAATTTGCATCCATCTATCATTCTTAATACACATTATTGGGAAGGATCTCAAATTTGCTTCAGGTAATTGACGTGGATATTTGTTTTCAGGGTGACCACCATATGGTTCTGTCATCTGTGGATATCAGCGCATCCCGGTAAGCTTAATTAAATTGCAAGAAATTTAATCCTAATATTATGGCTGGTTTATCAAATATTGAGGATACAGAGCAGTTAGCAAGTGGACTTAAGGAATGTAGTTTAAAAGATAGTTCAGAGGAACTTAAGTGTTCCAAACTAGATGATCATACCGCATATATGGATTTTCCGGGCCTGGCATCCCAGAGACTCTCTTATGGTAGTGACCAAAGGGCCTCTACAAAAAATGGCGACCGCGCCAGGATCCTCTATGCGGAAAGATGTGATGTAGATGATTGCTTTTGCCGCAATTCTATGGATAGCAATGTTAAGCTTAATATGTACAGACCAGACAACCATTCTGAATGGGTCGAAGAAGCAAAATTTTATTTTAAACCTAAAAGGATGACCGAATCTATAAAAAGGTTTGCCTCGGCCTGGTGGTGTTTAACTGAGCCGTTAAAGAAGAATATATTTAGACTCAGGAAATTTGTTTCTGAGAACGAACCGACAAATGCATTTGAGCTGCTAGTCGAAGAACTTCATGGATGATATCAACCCGAGAGGATTGAACGGATGACTGACTAGTTACGTCAGGAAAATCAACGCCCATCTGAATTTTATAAAGGATTTATTTCAAAATCCATCGGGCTTCATATATCTGAGGAAGTTATAAACAGTATATTTGTAGCAGAATTGCCTGCTAGACTAAGAGCCACATTGAATGTATATGATACATTGGAACTAGAGTGGCCCAAGAAGCTCAAAGGGTTGGACAAAGTGTATCGTCAGAAGGAACCTAAGGTGTATTCAGTAACCGCAGATTCACGCTTAGAGCAGCAACTCAGACATCTCTCAGAGAGACTCCTGACCATAGAGAATGAATTATGTATCCTCTGCAGGGATGTGGGTTGGATAAAAAACAATAAGGAAAGTTCCAACAGAAGTAGGGTAAATTCTCGGAGTCAACGTTCAAATTCCAAGCATTGGAGAGGTGAATCGCGTGAGAGTGTATAAGGACTACGCGAGTGGTGCATATCGCATCGCAAATACGCCGAGTTTGGAAAATGTCAGGAGGGGGGATGCACGTTTCCAAAGTTGGGTGGTCCCCGATGGAAAGGAAGTAATCTTCCTGTAGCCTGGTCGAAGCTGCCGGAAAACTAATGGAGCCCCCGCTAATAGGAGCTGTAGGGGGGTTGCGCATGCAAGGCTCCAAGGTATGCATATTCGTGGCATACTAAAATCATCGAAGTTATGTTCGGAAGCTTCGATGGAAGAGACGCGCAGTAATACAGTCCGTAAATCTGTTAGATTTCGGCTGGCAGGTAATCTCAAAGAGGTTGCTGGTTATAGCAACAATAGGTTCGTTATAACTGATGAACTTAGCGGCCTAAATTTCTTAATAGACACGGGTGCAGAGGTGAGCATAGTTCGATCTGATGTGGTAGAAATTGATAGCCCCACATTCGATTACCAACTATGGGCTGCTAATGGAAGTCCAATTGAGGTTAAGAGAGTTAAAGAATTGTCAGTGACATCATTGAGATGGACTTTTTGATCCATTTTAATCTCGCTTTAGATCCCAAATCTAGGAGCATTGGACAAGGCACTGGGATAGTGACTTATTCTGAGACTGGGACCTCAATAGTTAGGTCAGTGAGACTACCCAGACCCGTCATTGCCGATGACTTGGCGGATGTCATCAAGAAACACCTGGCCGTGTTTCTGCCATTCAATGCTAAACGCAAGGGTTTAAAGACAGGCATAGAACACCAAATGGAGTTGGTGGAACCACTACCTTTTTCACCGAAGGCTCAACTGTTAGCACAACATAAGCAGCAGGTTGCTATTGAAGAATTTAAGCGGTTGAGAGATGAAGAAATTTGTAGGCGTTCAAATTCCAACTTTGCATCTCCAATAGTGGTTGTTCCCAAACCTGAACCAGATCAATGGAGGGTTTGTGGTAACTATCGTCTATTGAATTCGGTTACGAAAGGCGATTCGTATCCTCTACTGAGCCAGAGTACTTTGCTCAGGGATATAATGAGGTATGAGGTATACACAACGTTAGATCTGCAGAAAGCGTACTATCAAGTACCTATGGAGGCAGAATCTATACCGCTCACAGCAGTGCGATTACCTGGAGGAAGATCGCATGAATTCTTTGGTTTGAAGAATGCAAGTCAGACATTCCAGCGTCTGACGGAGGAAGTTCTTCAAGACTGTCCATTTGCTAGTGTATATAGATGACATCATTATATATAGTCAATCTAGGGAGGAACACCGGGAGCATTTGGACATAGTTTTGTCTAAGCTGAAATATTATGGATTGGTAGTGAAACCAGAAAAGAGTAGGATTGGTTGCTCTACCGTAAAATATCTTGGACACACCATTTCCAAGGATGGAATCAAGCCCTTGGAAGACAAGGTACAAGCAATCAAGGATGTGCCAGAACCTAGAACTGTACGCCAGTTGCGTAGATTTTTGGGCATGATTAGCTACTATCGTCGGTTCATACCAGGTTTAGCTGGAATTTTGGGGTCGCTAACTCGACATTTAGTTCGCGAACGAAGCACAATCAAGAAGTCCTGGCCTATTAATTTTAGCCAAGACGACAATAAAAAATTCCAGAGGGCCAAAGATCTGTTAAGCCAAATAACCACATTAGCACCTGTGGATTGGACTAAGCCATTTGAGCTGGTCACAGATGCTTCTGATGTAGCCATAGGAGCAGTGTTACACCAACGGGATAATGGTATAGTCAAGCCGATTGGATTCTATAGTCGAAAACTCCAAGATCGCGAGAAGCGATATGATACGCTTGGAAAGGAGTTACTAGCAGTTTATTCTGCAGTGTTGCATTTTGAGCACTAACTAGATGGACATCAGTTTATGATATTAACTGATCATAAACCGTTGTTGAGTATCCTTGGGAAAGCAAATAGGCTAAATTATTCTCGGCGGGTGAATTCACAAATAACCCAACTCGCAGAATTTGATTTTACCATTAGTCATATCTCAGGAAAAGATAATGTGGTGGCAGATATTCTCAGTAGACCAGACGTATCAGATGAAGATATGATTCGTTTGGAGTCGCTCGTATGCTCTATTGTATCTTCTAATGATTTTGTCCAGCAATTGATGGAAGCACAAGGTCTTGATCCTTTAGTAGCTGTGTTGGAAAAGAATCCTGCATATACACACAGGAAGATTGGAGATAAGTGGTTATTACGCGAAATCTCCAGGAGCCAACCTAGACCTTATGTACCGTTAGAATTAAGGTATAAGGTAATTCAGCAGCTACATGAATTCAGTCATCCTTCCATTAAGGCAACTATCAGGATAGTCACTGATAGATATGTATGGCCTAAGATGTCGAAAGACATAAGAACTTGGATATGGACATGTGCCCAGTGTCAAACCTTTTAATTTTGGCGTCATACTAAAACTGAAAGTAAAACGATTGGTATACCGGCGTGTCGTTTCATTCATGTACATTTTGATATAGTAGAAATGTCCGAAATTTCTGGCCAGAAGTATTTACTTACGATGGTTGATCGTTTCACTCTTCAGCTTGAGGTAGCAATCCTGAAGGACGTGATAGCTCAAGAAGTCTTATGTTCTTGCATAATAAGGTGTCGCGATATGGTGTACCGGTAAGGGTAACTACTGATCGTGGTAGTCAGTTTATGTCTGAACTATTTATCAGATCATTGAAAGCTATGAGGATGAAAGAAGTACACAAATTTGATTATAATACCCGAGCAAATGTGATTGTTGAGAGATTGCACAGGGAGCTGAATGCTGCATTACACTGTGCTGGAGGATCAAGTTGGATACATAATTTGCCCATAGTTTTGCTTGCAATAAAAAACGGACACAGAGCTCAGTTAGGAACATCCATACAGAACTTGTTTATAGAGAGTCATTGAGATTACCTGGAGATCTTCTAATACAGGCTCCAAGTTGTCCTGATTGAGCCTCTATTTCAGTAGATTAGTTTGTTAGAGCATTGAGAGATAAAACTATTCGTTTAGCTCCAACCAAAACTAGAAGTCCAAGGTCTAAATTGTATGTATTTTCAGATTTAAAGCTAGAATTTCATGCATATATAACTAACGGGAACAGAGAGAATTGTCTGACTGCATTCTATACGGGGCCATTTAAAATCAAACATATGACTGATAAAGATGCATTAATAGAAGTAAATGGCACAGTAGAGTGTATAGAACTAGGTCGCTGTATTCCACAGTTTACATGGATGGAGGAGGAGACTGTGGAACGGTATCCATCGAAGTATTAAAAAGCTGGGACGATATGTGACTCAAAAATTTGTGAGAAAAAGAAAGAGTCAGATAAATGTGGGTAAGAAGTAAAGATTAAAACCAAGACGACTGAGAACAGAGAACAATGCAATATAAAAATGAAACTCGTTCTGGAAGAGTCATCAAGAAACCGAAGAATGAGGACTTCGTAATGTATGAGTAAAGATCGGAAACATGAGGGTGTATGTAGAGGTTAAACAATTTATTGGATTTCAATCAACTCCTCATATAAAAATAGATCAAAATTTATTTTTGGACATTTGATGTTATCGCTGGTTTCATAAAAAAAATATTGTGTTTTTGATAAAAATCTAGTTTTAAAAATAATTCTAATTGATTTAATTGTTCTAAATTGGATGATCATACCGCATATATGGAGTATACGAGCCTGGTATCTCAGAGGCTCTCTTATGATATTTACCAAAGGGTCTCTACACTTTGCTGGTATATTTTGATTCATGCCAATAGGTTTTTGTGACAAATCGATAAAAATTCACGAACATTCTATCCATATTGACGTATGTTATAACGATGGTTGAGAAAAATATAGATAAGCCAAAAGTATTTTTTGATATCTCAAAAGTCTTTGACTCTATATATTTTAAAGCTATTAGAGCTCACTGTTTATTAGCTCACTTTTTATTGATCCGACTATCTTTAGCTTAGTTAGGTATAATTTATGTAACAGATGCATGATTATTCCTGTAAATAATATGCGATCCACATTATCAGAATTTTCAACTTGAGTTTTGTAAGGATCAAGTTTGTGGAAAATTTTAATTAAAATCATATTTTCGAATTTGCACACTATGATCATTAATGGCCGCAAATAAAGACTTCTTGTTGATCTAAAATTCATCTTCCGAATTGATAAAAATGATTTATTTCTTTAAGAATGACAAAGCATTAGATATGTATGATCTGAGTAGGCATTTAATAACACTAGGGTTGAGGATAAAAATTAAAAGTCATAAGCATTAAATATTGACAATAAGACAGAAGGTAATTGTTCACTTTCATGATTATGTTATTAATGATATTTCTGAAATCGAACTTCAGCATTAAATCAATTCTTTAAGCACAACAATTCAGTATGCAGATTCTGCAGGTAAACATATTGAAATAGTTGTTGGCTGAGTTAAGAAATGGGAGGCGTTAATAAAGATAAAAATAATATATAAAGATATACAGCTAAAATGAATAATATTCGGGCTAGGCCGATTTTTGAATACCAGCCGCTAGTTAGAATATAATAAAACAGGTTTGTCAAAGAGTATAGATGAAGTATAATGAAAAATTGTGAAACTTGTTCCGTATTCTGCGCCATATATGTTAGTTGAATCAAACTTGTATTACTGAAAACGTTATGATTTAGGATATTATACTACTGTATAAAATTATTCCACTTGAATCAGTGAAAGTTTGTCCATATTATCCGAACAAAGGAAATTCATGAAAAAGGAACAATGTATGGAAAATCAGCGATCACTTCAAATTTTGTAGGAAAGCTTGCGGAAACCGTTTTTTGAAAAAAATGCAAAATTTAAAATCAGTTGTTCAAAGTGATTAGAGAAAATTCCCAAATGAGATTTAAAACAGCATTACGTACAAAACTTGGTAAAATATGTAACATTAATGTTATTCTGAAATTTGATTATGACAAGATTTTTTTATTGGTAAAACAAAGGAGTAGGATAACTGTGATTGTAACATATCGTATGGAGAGAATATTGTATAACATGTTTGGTTCTTTTGAAAATACTATTTATTATGTCAACATTTAGCTATATTTGCGATAAAAAATTGATATTTATCGTTGCCATTCACTAAAATAAAAGCCTATTTTTGATTTTGACATTGATAGTTTTTGATGGAAAAAAATTATTTATAGATATCAATTATTGTATAAATTGTTAGACTGATTGATTGAAAAATAACAAAAATTATATAAATCATGAAATAAAGCTATGTCCGATAGATATATACTATAATATGTGAAGTATTGAGTCGTTCACGCTATATACAAATGCAGTTGTAAATTATGCATAAAAATTATAGTGTATTGCATATAAATAGTATATCACTCCAGTATATCACCATTAAAATCTATGTAAAAATATCTAACATAAACGTTTAGTTATTTCAATAACAGTGAAATATCGTAATTTTCTTGGTGTTTAGGAGCAATTCTATAAACTACTTGGCAGGTACTGCTGGCGAAGTGCAACTCTCAGAGATTTTGATTCATGTGTATATCGTATACAAATCATCTATTTCTTGTTAAATAAGAAAATGATATCTAAATTTACATAATTAGACAAAATTAAGACTTGCGGAACACATCATGGTGTTCAGTTTGTTTCATTTAGTCAGCTGGAATAGCGATTATTTGCTTGGAGCAAACCACATTTAGTTTACATTAATATCAATGTTTATATGAAATATACTCTGAAATTTTTTAAACAAGTTAGGATTTAAATTATTAGTTTATACACTGTTTTAAACTAAAAGTAGTGTTTCTATTTTCTGTTCATCAAATTATTCAGGATGAAACACAATAGCTTTACAAAGTGCTTTTAAGGTGGTTAAGATGTATAAAATTCCGACAGATATATTGTAACGCGCGGTTCCGCGAATATCATAGTATCAGTAAATAAACCGCTACCCCACAAAATACCACCTACATAAATTGCAACATCTCATACGTAAATGGTGCCATGTCTCTTCGAGCTCACAGCCAATAATTAATCAGCAACCCTAGTCACTGAGAATATCAAGCAGTTAGTCGTCCTCCCGATAGCCAAAGCACATCGGATGAATGCTACGTAAAAGTGTATACAGGTAAATCGGCAATGACACACAAGAAAACAAGTTCTGAGCCACAAAACACAGCAAGCCATTCTTTCGAGACCACAATTCTCGAAGACAGCCACACGATGACGAATGACGACGATGTAATACTGCCATCTTTATTCGATAGCGCGCGCACAGACAAGACAACGTTCAGCTCAGGAAATGCAGGAAGCCCGGTGGCGAGCCCAGCAACAAACCACATCACCCCAAAGACCCAGTACAAGATATGCGAGTTCGATTCAGCCCAACTTGACGAGAAGATCAACGATATTACTTCATTGGCCACGGTGTCCAATATAACAGAACAGGGTTCAATATTTTTGAGGGCTTGTGAGACAATTACCATTTCTTTCAGATGCATACCCAAAGACATGCTACATCAATACACTGATGGCACATGTTCGCAGTCATGGCAGAGCCTGCGACGGGCCGTCAAACAGCGCCTGACACTAGATCGGGTAAACAGGCTTACAGCATTGATGAGCCAAATGTCCCTAGGTAGCCGCACGCCTTCCGAGCTATTTAGGGAGATGGAGCTGAAAGCCCATGAATTCAATCTATTCAGTAAAATCTTGATACGACGATTCATTAAAAAGCTTCCTCCAGCAATACAAGAAATGGACACGTTCCTGCGCGAATCTATTTAAGTGCAAGACGACATACTGCCGGCAGGTCTTGACAAATGGTTGCAGAAACATCACTGATGCTCACCTGCCACAGAGCCAGGTTGCATCGCATCACGCCTGTCCGAACCTCAGTGTCCAGCATCGTCAGCCCAAAGTAATGTCATCAATGAACGCTTCATCAGCCTGCATGAGAGCCTCTCCTTCAGGCCAGATTCAGCCTTGGTCAATGCCGTTGACTACAGACACGATCAGAGCTGGCGTGAATAGCGTCGACCACCATCCCGAAACAGCAGTAAGAGGTCGACATCCAGACGCCTTGTCATATATCCCAAGCTTCCAGCGGAGTGGTGTCCGAATCATCGCATCTATTGCCACTTCACGCGCCATTGTCTGAGAAATGGCAGCCGATTACCGCGCACAGACGCGACGTTTAGATGGGCGCGGTCACCTTCGATAACTCAGGAGGATTCGCCTACGGAGAGTTCGGAAAACCTGAGGGTTCAGCCTGCTCCGCGGCAGTAGAGGCTGAGCACCCAAAAATTGTTGGCCGCCTGACGTCTTCTGGCTTGAAGCACTTTGTTTTCGTGGTAGAGCGCAATCAAACTATTGTCTTTACAGCGACGGCTCCAGTCAAGTCATACTTCAAACGCCCAAAGACCTGCAACCAACCTCATCATCATTTGCCAGAATCGACATATTTTCTCATCCGTGACTCAAACTCTGGCGAATTATTCCTAATAGACACTGGTTCAGACGACAGCTTACACCGCCACAATTATTTTAAATTCACCCACCCAGTCAACATCAGCAGTCTTACCTGCGCCAATGGCTCCAGTATAGCGATTTTTGGAGTACGAGCACATAAAATCTCGTTCTCCAACTCAAAACGATGTTTTATTTATCCATTCATCACTGCCAATACGACCTCACTGTACGCACTGCTGACGATCAATTACTATCATCAGCGCTCAAACACCAGACTCGCGCCAAAGCAGTCTCACCCATTCAGCTAATTCCTCCAGTTCCTCATGTAGCACAACCGGACGATGGTTTCAAACCTATCTCCTTTATGCCCGATCTCAAGAGGAAGCGTGCCATCACAGCACATCGCATCATCTTATCAAAACCACTTCCTCATCCTCTCACACCACATCCATTGGCACCACACAAGACTCCGTTTCGTATACTTCACTCAGATTTACCGGAGGTGGCACACTCGAATATCGTTATATTGTAGGGGTACTTTTTGCTGTTGCTATCTCGTTCCTGATTTTGTACCCCTACTACATATCAATGGTGGCTCTTATTACTACCCGTGCGCCTAATCAGTCTCTGATCTTTTTCGGATGGTTGATGTGAGAAGGCAAAAACATCGGGTCATACGTATATTCTACACAATATAGCAATTAGAAATATAATTCACAGATAGTCCAATTTGACCATGTGTTGGTCGGCAATAAAAAAAACAGATTTTAACATAAAATTATATCCTAAACAACATTCACAATTAAACTAGATTGTCCGTCTTCTAGACAGCAAAAATAAAAGTGATTTATGTCTATAAAGTGAAATGTTTATAACAAATGTCTGGATCGGAATGAATATAGTCAAAATATTGAAAATATATGACAATATGAACATAGTAAAATGATTTATGTTTATAAAGAGAATGTTTTACATACAATTGGTTATTCTTACAAAAATGTCTGGATTGTAATGAGTAGTCAAACGATTAAAGATACATGATAATATGAGCCTAGTAAAATTATTTATGCTCATAAAGTAAAATGTTTGTGTAAACTGTTTAATGATTTAAATGACAAACAACTCACAAATGTTTTTTATAGTAAACAATCAATCATTTTCATAGTAACGAATAATCCGATAAATTCACTGACACAATAGTCCACCGCGTGATCCTCTCGGATCGCGCGCGGTTCTGTCTATTTATAAAACACTATTAATTACAAATAAAATTGCAGTTCAAGAAATATCGATTAAAACTGCTTGAAACTAAAAGAGATTGTTCCTAAAATCACAGCTAAGAGAAATATTGTTTAAGGACAGAGTTAGAATATTTGACCTTAAAGAGCACAGCGTTTGTAAAAATTGACCTTCGTTGGGTTGTAACACGGAGCCGCGTGTTACATACACCCCCCGGACAGTGAAAATTAGTACACAATGAAGGGGGCTAACCTTACAGGAAATGTTATTGCTCTTTCATGCCGTATAACGACTGATTTTGGTTCTGTCAACACTGATACTGGCTCCTCTATTTCTCGCGTTCTTGGACGGATGGTTAGGTCGAAGTGTTCGAGAAAGTCACGTCCAATGATGTTTCATGTCGTGTTGTCGATGATGAACGGATATTTGAAACATCATTTTGAGTTGGAGAACGAGATTGTGTGTACTCGTACCCCAAACGTCGCTATGTTGGAGCCATTCGCGCAGGTCAGACTGTTGGTGTCGACTGGGTGGGTTGGTTCGAGATAATTGTGGCGTAGTGAGCTTACATCTGATCCAGTGTCTATGACAATTCATTCGCCAGAGATTGCGTCACGGATGAAGAAGTATGTTGATAGTGGCAACCAGCGATGAGATTGATTGCTGGCATTTGGGCGTTTGAAGCATGACTTAATTGGAGCCGTCGCTGTAAAGACAATAGTTTGATTGCGCTCTACCGCAAAGGCAACGTGCTTCGAGCCATCAGACGTGGAGCGGCCAACAATTTGGGGTGCTCAGCCTCTGCTGCCGCCGAGGAGGCTGACCCCACCCGTCTTCCGAACCTTCCATGGGCGGAATCACCTGAGTTGTTGAGGGTGACCACGCCCATTTGAACGTCGTGTCTGTGCGCGGGTATGTGCAGACGTTTCCGAGGCAATAACGTGTGTAGTGGCCTTCATTGAAAGTGCTTGAATTTCTCAAAATCTAGCTGTTTATTAATTCCTTACTGGCTGTGAGTTCGACGAACCGGGGCACCATAATATAGGGGTACTTTTCGCTGTTGCTATCTCGTTCCTGATTTTGTACCCCTACTACATATCAATGGTGGCTATTATTACTACCCGTGCGCCTAATCAGTCTGATCTTTTTCGGATGGTTGATGTGAGAAGGCAAAAACATCGGGTCATACGTATATTCTACACAATATTGCAATTAGAAATATAATTCACAGATAGTCCAATTTGACCATGTGTTGGTCGGCAATAAAAAAACAGATTTTAACATAAAATTATATCCTAAACACCATTCACAATTAACTAGATTGTCCGTCTTCTAGACGACAAAATAAAAGTGATTTATGTCTATAAAGTGAAATGTTTAGAACAAATGTCTGGATCGGAATGAATATAGTCAAAAGATTGAAAATATATGATAATATGAACATAGTAAAATGATTTATGTTTATAAAGTAAAATGTTTTACACACAATTGGTTATTCTTACACAAATGTCTGGATTGTAATGAGTAGTCAAACGATTAAAGATACATGATTATATGAGCCTAGTAAAATTATTTATGTTCATAAAGTAAAATGTTTTGTGTAAACCGTTTAAAGATTTAAATGACAAACAACTCACAAATGTTTTTATAGTAAACAATCAATCATTTTCATAGTAACGAATAATCCGATAAATTCACTAATACAATAGTCCACCGCGTGATCCTCTCGGATCGCGCGCGGTTCTGTATATTTATAAAAACACTATTAATTACAAATAAAATTGCAGTTCAAGAAATATCGATTCAAACTGCTTGAAACTAAAAGAGATTGTTCCTAAAATCACAGCTAAGAGAAATATTGTTTAAGGACAGAGTTAGAATATTTGACCTTAAAGAGCACAGCCTTTGTAAAAATTGACCTTCGTTGGGTTGTAACACGGAGCCGCGTGTTACAATATGCCTTTCGGTCTCAAGAACGCATCTCAAACATTTCGACGCATTATGGACGAAATACTAGACGGTCTAGAATTTGTAATTTCCTACTTAGACGACATTCTGGTATTCTCCAACTCAATGTCCGAACATATAGAGCATATTGAGATTCTACTCACACGTCTAGCAGACTATGGCCTCCGGGTTCATGGCATCAAATGTGTCTTTGCGCAAACATAAGTTGAATTTCTCGGTCATCAAATTTCCTAGAAAGTCATGAATCATCTACCGGCTAAAGTTTGTGCTATTCACGATCTACACTCTCCAATCACCGTTTGAGCTTTACGACAGTTCTCAAGCAAGATGAACTACTATTCTTGATTCTTACCTTGCCTTGCAAAGATTCTGGCACATCTTCACAAATAACTTGCGAAACAAATATAGGTCAATGATGAGAAAATAACTGCTGTGAACAATCATGTTATGTGCGTCCCAATTAAATGAAGCTTTTCAAAAAGTAAGGTGGACTTGTTGATTTGGCATGTTTTTGTAATAAAGATATTCACGCCAATTTATAGAGATTTATATCATTAAATCATTTATAGGACTTGTTGGCGTTTTGCTTTTGAATTTCCAGATTCATCATCCGATCTAGTCCTATGCTCAAGCCAATAGTCACAAATAAATCTACATAAAATAACACAACCTTTTAAAATAAAAAGTTCAAGAATATGAGAGTATTTATTTATTACAAAGTAGACATGAAAGAAGTGAAATACTGCTTTAAAATGGAATAATTATCAACATAAAATAAATAAGTAAATAAACAATTAGCACATCCATTTTTATCTGTCTTGTTAATCTAGGAAAAAAGTGGTTAAATTAAAAATTGTAATGGATTAATACAATTCTAGATTTATCCAATTTTCAAACTGATTGATTTAAACTGAATTATATCCTGAGATTTCTCTTGGTATATATTATGTAACTAATTATATACCATTCAAAATTTATATATTAAAAAGTATTTGCCAGCAATGTTTCAAAAATATAGTAAGTCAGATACTGTTTGTGCCGAAGAACTAATATATATGCAATTGTGTACTAGGTGTAGCGCACATAGTAACAAATAAGACCAAAAATCATCAGAAGGAAAAATGAAGGACAGCACGAACGGAAAATATAATCTCATGCACATTAGTTTAGTGCTTACTGGCATTTTATCAGTATGCAATATAATCATTTAATATTTTTGTTCGGCGGTTCAATCTCCTATTAGAATGTGTAAATCTGTAGTAGTAAAGCTAACTTCATATAAAGTCTTCCAACAAATAGAATTTAAAAGCCAACCAATATATATATATATATATATATATATATATATATATATATATATATATATATATATATATATAGTTGGTTAACTTTAATCAAATGAATAAACAAGTACAGCTGGTTATGTAAGCAGAAGAAACACGTACAAGCATTGGGCTTGAACTGGATGTGACGCACGCAATTTGATTGGTTTCTATTTTTCACACTCTCTCTATGTTTCACATATTTCTATCTTGTTTTGCTTTCCAATTTATATATAAAGATAAGTTCATTAGTAGATATTTGAAAAGACTATGCGAAAGAAAATTTTCTTATATATGATAAAAATTTCTTTTTGTTTTTGCACACAGGAAGGGTACAATGAATTTTGTTAAAGCTCGCATTTCAAAAGAATATATATATATATATATATATATATATATATATATATATATATATATATATATATATATACGAAATCTGTAAAGGCTATTGTGTCAATCTCTGATACAAAAATTATGGTACCGAAAAGTTACATGGTACCAACACAATGGATTTGAATGCAAGCTAAAGTTAACCAAAATTGAGAATCACAACCATTTACGAAGACCTGTTACTCTAACTAATCTATAAACTCAGTTAACATATTTCGCTGTAATCAATCAAATATATAACAGTTAGATAATTTTTGTCGTGGATAACTAATATATATGCACTTGTGTATTAGGTGTTGTGCACCAAGTAATAAATTGGTTAGTAACATGTAGGTTTTCGTTACCAAAAGTTTGGTATTAGGTACTGACATAGTAGCCATAGTGTTGGTAATCATTACAGAATTGGTATATATATTATATATTGTAAAATGGCTTTGAAGTTGCATTGCCGAAGACTTTGTATGTAGTTAGCTGCACTTCTGCAGATTCACCCATTCAATAGGAACTTGTACCGTGCTATTTTCCCACATTCCGAACACAAATATATAGTAGGTAATGGGCTTAATACCGGCTTCTACTGATGAGTCGCCAGTGAGCACTAAACGAATGTGCAATAAATTATACTTTCTGTTCATGCTGTTTTGTTTTATCATTATGGTCATATTTGAAATAATTTTTTATTAGATGCGAAACAGGTTATACACAATTGCATACATAATAGTTCTTCACCACAAACAACATGTAACTTTTATCTATTTTGAATGATTTCATGATTACCGCAATATGTGATAATTGATATCGATCAGGACCAGGGAGTATGGATTTGCTGGTGTAATAGGTGTTCAGACTGTTCTGAATCACAGTAACAAGCACAGCAAACGGGCAGAATGATTAGACAAGTCAGAAGAAAGAGTTGCCTAAAATATTAGGCTTTATTCATCATATAATGCAGATATACATGCTAAAAGACAAAACAAAACATGTTAGTATACGAACGGTGTTAATATAAATGTGTGTACAAATAAACAAACATATCATTCTCCTCCACTGCGATTTGTAGCGTAGCGTCAGAGTCGGAACAAGACTGTTATAGTAACAATTCAAAGAGGATTGAGAAAACATAGTATTTAAACATTTCCACTTCGTAAATTATAAGAATGAACACGTTGTTGATTGATAAGGTTTTCGAGATTCTCTGATAGGTCACGAGCATTTGAGTTATCCGTAGATTCACCATTTGCCTTAACATTATCAATATCGGTATCGTCATTATAGGAGGTTTGTTCATCAGCAACAACCGGTTCATTTTCACAGAGTCCCATATTAGTTCCAGCTTCATTCATCAGTGCGTCGGAGCCTTTCGGGGCTAATTGACGGATAGATACTGTATCTTCTCTTCCATCAGAAAAACGAACATGCGCATAGTTAGGATTGCAATGAATTAGTTCAACTTCTTCCACAGAGGGGTCATATTTAGAAATTCTAGCATTCTTCTTGAGTAAAACTTTGCCAGGAACAGTAAGCCAGGTTGGGAGTGTGTTACCAAAAGTCGACCTTCTATTGTGTCGAAAAAGACGCTCGTGAGGGGTTTCGTTGGTAGATGTGCACAATAATGAACGGATTGAATGTAATGCGTCCAGCAGCACGCATTCCCAGTTTTCAACTGAAAGCCTTTTGATCTGAGAGCGAGAAGGATCGATTTCCATAAGGTACCATTCATTCTTTCTACCTGTCCATTTACTTTGGGATTATAAGGAGTCGTTCTACTCGAAGCTATACCTTTTTCCCGAAGAAAATTTTGTACCTCGGTCGACATGAAGGAAGAACCTCTGTCTGAGTGAATGTACAAAGGCATCCCAAACATTGCGAATATTTGACACAGGTGAAGTATGACGGTGTGACTGCTAAGGTCAGGACAAGCAAATGCAAAGGGAAATCAAGAATATTCATCGATGACCGTCAGTAGATAACGATTACGAGTTGATGAAGAAAGAGGTCCTTTAAAATCGATAGATAACCGCTCAAACGGTTGGGTAGCTTTGATTAATTGGCCTTGAATTGCCGAAGGAAATCTGGGTTTAATTTCAGAGCACACTTCACAACTCAAGGTCATTTTTCGAATTTCATCAATAGAATATGGTAAATTACGAGATTTCACAAAGTGGAGCATACAAGAAATTCCAGGATGACAAAGATGATCATGTATTTGTTTTAAATCCAGTCCATTTAGAAGCGCACCACAACAGGATCGACTTAGTGCATCTGCTGCTTTATTATCTTTTCCGGGTCTATAGACAACATCGAAGCTGTAAGGTGATAATTCCATTTTCCAGCGCAAAATTTTATCGTTCTTCACCCTTCCCCGATTTTGATTGCCAAAAATAAAGGAAACAGATCTTTGATCAGTGACAAGTTTGAAATGATTACCCAAAAGCAAATGCCTCCATTTTCGAATAGCTTCAACCGCGGCATAGGCTTCTTTTTCAACAGCTGAGTGATGTTTTTCAGATGGCATCAACGTCCGAGAGAAAAACGCCACAGGTCTTCCATCTTGGTTCAAAGTGGCAGCAATAGCTACGTCCGAAGCATCAGTTTCGACGACAAACGGAATATCACAACGAATAGAAGCTAAAGGTGCTACGGCTAATTCTTTTTTAAGATCATCGAAATTTTGTTTCACAGAGACGGGCAAAGGAAAAGTTCGATTATGAACGAGTGAGTGGATTTTATCTGAGAAGTTGGAGATCCACGGCGAATAATCAGCGAAAAATCCCACAATTCTTTGTTGCGATTGCACATTCGACAGTGGTGGGAGATCTTGTAAAGGCTTTAATCGGTCAGGATCAGGTTTAATTTTTCCATTCGATATTTGAAAACCAAGAAGAGTAATTTCTTTAGCTGCGAAAATGCTCTTTGATTCATTTAAAGTCAATCCATATTTTTTAGCGGCATTAAGAAATTTGTTGAGATTTGTTTCGTGTTCAAGCGTATCTCTCCCGCAAACTGTCACATTGTCCACATAGACAAATGTATCTGTGAGATGTTCATGTGCGATTATATGATCCATAGTTCTTTGGAAACATGAGACACCATTCGTCACTCCGAAGGGAATGCGACGGAATTGAAACATGCGTCCACACGCTTCGAAAGCAGTAAATACCTTTTCATGTTCTTGGATAGGTATCTGGTGGTAAGCGCTTTTGAGACCCAAAGTGCTGAATATATGATATTTTGAAATGGTTTCAGCCATTTGGTCTATTTTCGGCAAAGGATAGGCGTCTAAGAGTGTGAATTTGTTGACCGTTTGGCTGTAGTCCACAACCATACGTTTCTTGTGATTCTCATTCGATACCACGAGAACTTGTGCTCTCCACGGGGATGTTGAAGGTTCGATAATGCCATCAGAAACTAATCTGTTTATTTCATCCCGGATAAATATTTCATCCATTCGATTGTACCTTCTTGATTTCGTAGCAATAGGCCTCCAGTTAGCAGTTAAATGGTGGAAAAGAGGCGGGGACGTAACAGATGCAGGTTTCAGTAAACAGACGGTGAATGACGATTTATGACCACCAAAAGAGATATTTACACTTTTATGCAATCCAAGGAAGTCATGACCGAGGAGTACGTCAGTACAAAGATCAGAAAGTATAGATAGCTTGATATTTTGATAAACACATGATTTGTATTGAATCGACACAAAACAATGACCTTTGGTATGACTCGAAAATGAGCTAGACGCCATGGTTATTGTTTCTTGAGAGGGGTGAATTTTCCAATTATTTTTCAAAACGAAGGCTTCTGAAACATAACTACAGGAACTGCCTGTATCAATGAGAGCATGACAATTTATGTTATTGACTTCTAGATTTATTACACATTTGGTGAGACAATCTGGAGCAGCTGCTAATACAGTTGCAGATATGGTAGGATGAAGCGTCGAAACCACTGGGCGGTGATTCTTAGAGCGACATACCTTTTGAAAATGTCCTTTGTTTCCACAACTTTTACAGAAGGCGTTTCTGGCCGGACATTTCCATCTTAAATGATAATCGTACCCACAAAAGTCACATTTTTGTTTAACAGCAACAACAAGATTATCTGTAGATTTATCGGAGGTTGATGAAGGACAGAGTGGCTGAACTGTTGCAGTGTGTGCAGAATTCAAACAGTTTTGATATGATAATGATTGCTTTTCCGCCATTTCGAGACCACGTGCTTGATCAAAAGCCGCTTGAAAATTAAGTGAGTTGTGTTCTAAGAGACGTTGTCTGATTGAATTGGACTGGATTCCATTAATGAAGGCATCGCGCAGAGCATCGTCTCGATTTTCCTCGGCCGTAGTTGGTTTGAAATTGCATTCCCTAGCTAACGATTTCAGAATCTGAACAAATTGATCCAATGTTTGTCCATTTTCTTGTTTAGTAGTCGCGAGTATATGACGAACAAAGACTTCATTTTCGGTCTGACATAGAGATTCATTAGAGTTTTGATAGCATGATCATATGTATCACAGTCAACGATGTGTTCATATACGTTAGGAGAGACGTAGGAAATAAGTGTCTAATTTATCCGGATTCATGGATTCGACTGCTTTTAGGAGGCCACAGAATGTACGATACCAACGATTCCATTGTTTTGCTGCATCTGGTGCACTAGGTTCAACATCCAATCGATCTGGTCGAATTAGGCGTTCCATGATTGGGTTATATGATGAATAAATTGTTCTGAATCACAGTAACAAGCACAGCAAACAGGCAGAATGATTAGACAAGTCAGAAGAAAGAGTTGCCTAAAATATTAGGCTTTATTCATCATATAATACAGATATACATGCTAAAAGACAAAACAAAACATGTTAGTATACGAACGGTGTTAATATAAATGTGTGTACAAATAAACAAACATATCACAGACATAGTTGTAATTCTCAATTTTATTGAATGTTGGCATAAGTTGAAATCCATTATATTGATAATATGTACCTTTTGGGTATTATAATTTTGGTATTAGTTACTGACACAATTGCCATAATGTCAGTACCCTATACAAAATTGCTTCATTTATTATATATTGTGATTTGGCTTTGAAGCCGCATTGTTGAAGTCTTTACATGCAGTCAGTTTCACTAATGCAGGTTTATACTGTCGTATAAAAGAATGTACTGTCCTATTTTTTCGCATTCCTCATCAAATTATATTGTGAGTAAAGGGCGTAGTGCTGGCTAATACTGATGAGTCTCCGGTAAGCACGAGTTTATACTTACCGTTCATGCTGTGTTTGTTTTATCCTTGTGGTCATTTTTGAAATAATTTTTACTTGATGTGCAACACCTAATACAGAATTGAATAGGGGGAGTTATTGCGGATGAACACGATCTAATCCATTCGTAAGGATTCTTCTTGACCAGGTTCATATAAACATCTTTCCATTAAATTAAGTGTTCTAAATTATAGACTAAATTTCTGAAACATAGGGATTTTAAGTACCTGAGTTGTTTAACTTTGTTTGTAAGTTTTAGAAAACAGGAAGAATATATTTCACAAATATAATTTATGTAGCCTGTAACAGATTAGACAGACCATTTTTAATTGGGTACATATACAAACCGTATGCATTTATATTTGAATATAATTTGATACTATATTTATTCTTATCAATGCTCATTCATTAAGTACAACCAAATGTCTTTTCAATGTGCATCCCTGTAGAATCTATTCAATGAAGATTCTTACAAATATTTGTGACCTACTGCCACAGTCGGATCAAGATTACGCCAACACTGATTGAAACGCAAAAGTATATATAATTTAAATCATTGCCACAAACAGTTTAACGCTTGCACCCGTTTGAATTTATCTTAAACTCGTGATTTATTAAATGGCTACTCTATTTTATATCAACCTTTATTTTGTATATCGAATAAGAAATATTTTTAGATTTTTAATTTTTCCACAATTTTTTTGATTTGATTACAGCTGTCTTCAAATATATTGATTGAACTTTAGTAAACTTAATTCGTTTATACTATTTTAGGAGGATTTGTAGTTATAGTAATAGGTTGTTCAGGGTAGCTGTCTATTTAGTACTGATTTCCTACATTTTCATGGTGGCTGTTATCACCACCCGTTCCATGATCAGTCCCTGACATTTTTCCGAAGGGTGAAGTAAGAAGACTCATCCGTTTTCAGACGTTTATTGGAGGTTATGTTGCAAAACATGAATCAATTCACAGTTAAACAAAATGGACCGTGCTCTAGACGGCAACAAAATGATATATTGTCAACACAATTAAATGTCTTATACACAAGTAATTATCATAAACACAATCGACTGAATCGTGAGGAATTCATGTAAATGGTTGAAAGAGTACGATGATATAAATCCAGACTGATTAGCAATTTAGTTTAAAGTCACTGGTAATGTATGAGAAGAAATACAATAAATATTGTCACTGATAATTGCTGGATAAAAATCGTGTAAAAACTGTCATGATTAAGCACCACAAATAATAACATAAATCCATTGAACTATAGAATTTTGGGAAAGTGATTGAGAAACATCTGATGTCCTGATGCGTAGAATCATATCTGAACTGTTAGTAGTAGTGTAAACTGTGGTTAATGCATGAAATTAAAATAAATCCGATGTTTGAACACAAAGGCACTATAATCCACCGCATGTTACCTGCGTATTGCGCGCGGGTGTGTATATTTATTAAACAAAACCCTATTAATTACAATTAAAATTGCAGTTCAAGAAATCTCAATTAAAACTGCTTGAAACTAACAGAGATTGTTTCTAAAATCACAGTTAAGAGAAATATTGTGTAAAAACAGAGTTAGATTATTTGACCTTAAAGAGCACTATATTTGTCAAAATCGAACATCGTTGGGTTGTAACGCGGAGCCGCGTGTTACATACACCCCCCGACAATGAAAATTAGTACACAATGAAAGGGGCTAACCTTACAGGAGGTGTTATGGCTCTGCCGTAACGTGTAACCACTGATGTTGGCTCTGTCGACACTGATTCTGGTTCCTCTATATCTCGCGGCGGCGTGACGGCGTCAGTTGGCTCGGTTGTTGGTGAGATGTCGGGCGTCAGTCCGTAGTCAGCAAAACTGTCTGGAGGTGGAATCATCGTTTCTTCGCCGCCTGATAGGTCAACATCGCGGAACAGCGGGTCATTTGGATCAACGTCGGCCGGGGATAATCGGTGTCTAGAGACAGCTTCAGCTTTGCCATTAATCTCCATAATGATGTAATTCTGACGTCGTTCATCAATATCGCAGTTTCAGAACGTGATCGGACTAGTTCACCAGGCAGCCGTAGACATTCGCCGAATACCATTTCGGCGGAGCTACATTTGATCGGCTCTCGAGGTCTTGTACGCATTAATAGGAGTACTTTCGGTAAAGCCGCAAGCCAATTTTCTTCTGGGCTGGCCTTGAGCGCCGCTTTTAGTTCCCGGTGTGGCCTTTCGACGAAACCATTTGCTCTCGGATTGCGAGCCGCGGTCACGGAGTGTTTGACACCATAGTATTTCAGTAGGGCTGCGAACTCTTCGCCGAGGAACTGTGCGCCACGATCGGTTGTCACTTCAGCTGGAGCACCAAACCGAGCGAACCAATTGAGCTCTAAAGCATAACTGACAGTGTCTTGCTTCATGTCTGGCAGTGGTATGGCCTCATACCATCGAGTGGTGCGATCCCGTATTGACAGTAGATATCGCATATTGTTCACGGCAGGTAAGGTTACCAGATCAACGTGTATGTGCGTGAACCGGACTTTGGGCACTTGAATGACTTGTGGCGCCGTTTTGGTGTGTCTCGTCACTTTGAATTTCTGACATTCTAGACATTGTTTTGACCACTTCTTGACATCTCGCCGCATGCCAGGCCAAAAATACGTTCTGGATAGAATTTCCACTGATGCTTCGCCAGATGGGTGGCTCATTGAATGGTAAACCTCGAAGATCTTGTGACGGAGTTTTTCAGGTATAAACGGCCGAGGGCCCACGCCAGTTATTTCACACTGCAGCAGAGTTCCATCATAATCAAATGTTTTCAGGCGATTGACATCAAATGTCCGAAGTGATGGATCATCTTGCTGAGCTGCTTGCAATTCCTGAGTGCTTATAGGTGAAGGACACAGGATAGAGGCACAGAGTTCTGCAGGACGGCTTAGGGAGTCTGCGACCACATTTTCTGATCCTTTGACATGAGTGACTTCATATTCATACTCGTGTATTCGTGTAAGTTGTGAGTTGACACGTCGTGAATATAAATACTCTTTCTTTCCTATGAGCATGGGGAGTAGAGGAAGATGGTCTGTGTAGATCTTGAAATTTCGGCCATCCAGATAGGTTTGGAAGTGTAGGATCGACTGGTAGATTGCGAGTAATTCTTTCCCTAATATATCATATCGCGTTTCGCGAGGTTGTAGTTTTTGCGAGTAGAACGCGATAGGTCGGTGTATGCCATTGATGGTCTGTTGAAGTACTGCGCCTATGGCAAAGTCGGATGCGTCAGTAATAAATTCAAATGGTTGAGACCAATCAGGAGAATGTAGCATGGCGCTTTGCATAAGGCCCCTATGGCATCCTCGGAAGCCTGCATGTCGTCCACGTTGAGCTGAATCAGTTGTGATTTCTTGACAAAACGGCTTTCTGGCACGAGATATTTGTGAAGAGGTGCCAGAATCTTGGCAAGGCAGGGTACAAATCGAGAATAGTAGTTCATCTTGCCCAAGAATCGTCGTAATGCTCGAACGGTGGTTGGAGGCTGTAGATCTTGAATAGCACGAACCTTAGCAGGTACAGGTGTCATGCCTTCTTCGGAAATTTGATGACCGAGGAATTCAATTGATTTCTGTGCAAAGACGCATTTGTTGCCATGAAGTCGGAGGCCATAGTCTTCTAGACGTGTGAGTAGAATATCAATATGTTGTATATGTTCGGACATTGAGTTGGAGAATACCAGGATGTCGTCTAAATATGGAATTACAAATAGTAGACCATCTAGTATTTCGTCCATAACGCGTTGGAATGTTTGAGAGGCATTCTTGAGACCGAAAGGCATATAGTGATATTCGTGAGTGCCACCTCCAGTGAATCTGAGTGCAGTATATGATACGGAGTCTTTGTCCATCGGTACTTGATTGTAGGCTTTCACTAGGTCAAGTTTTGAATACACAGCATGACCAATAGCAGATCTGAGTAGGTCAGCTGGATTTGGCAGGATGTACGAATCAGACTGTGTGCAAGAATTGAGAATACGATAATCCCCGCACACTCTGAATGTTGCTGGTTCACTCTTTGGTACTACTACCACAGGCGACGCAAAAGGTGAGCTGGATCGTGTACAGATGCCTTGTTGACGTAGCATGGCGAATTCTTGTTCGGCGGCCTTATGTTTGTGTGGTGCTATTGGACGTGCTCGTGGATGATGAGGAAGTGGTTTCGATAAGATGATACGATGGGCTTTGATGGCATGTTTCTTCTCGAGATCGGGCATGAAGGAGATAGGTTTGAAAATTTCTTCATGACGTTTCAGAAAATCGTCCAGTTGCGGTACATGAGGAACTGGAGGAATAAGCTGTAGGGATGAGACTGCTTTGGCGCGAGTCGCATGTTTTAGCGCTGATGAAAGAAACTGATTGTCTGTTGTGCGTATCTTTCGTGTTCTTGGACGAATGGTAATGTCGAAGTGCTCGAGAAAGTCACGTTCAATGATGTTTCCTATCGTATTGGCAATGATGAAAGGATACTTAAAATATCGTCTTGAATTGGAGAACGAGATTGTGTCTACTCGTACCACAAACGTCGCTATATTGGAGCCATTGGCGCAGATAAGATTGCTGGTGTCGACTGGGTGGGTAGGTGTGAAATAATTGTGGCGTAGTAAGCTTACATCGGATCCAGTGTCTGTGAGAAATAATTCGCCAGAGTTTGCGTCACTGATGAGAAAGTATGTCGATAGTGGCAACTAACAATGGGACTGGTTTCTCGCATTTGGGCGTTTGAAGCATGACTTGACTAGAGCCGTCGCTGTAAATACAATAGTTTGATTGCGCTCTACCGCGAAAGCAACGTGCTTCGAGCCATCAGACGTGGAGCGGCCAACGATCTTGGGGTGATCAGCCTCTACTGCCGCCGAGGAGGCTGACCCCACCAGTTTTCCGAACCTTCCATGGGCGGATCCTCCTGAGTTGTTGAGGGTGACCGCGCCCACTTGAACGTCGCGTCTGTGCGCGGGAATGTGCAGCCGTTTCTGAGGCAATAACGTGTGGAGTGGCCATAGCTGCGGTGATTCGGACACCACTCCGCCGGTAACTGTGGAACTGTGGCCCGGCCTCTCGACGTCGACCTCCTGGCGCTATTCCGGGACGGTGGACGACGCTGGTCACGCCTGCTCTGGTCGCGTCTATTATGGACGGCATCGACTGAGGCCGAATTTGGCCTGACGGTGAGGTTCTCGAGCAGGCTGATGAGGCGTTCATTCGTGACATTTGTTCCGGCTGATGATGCGGTGGATTGTGATTCGGACAGTCGTGAGGTGATGTGGCCTTTCTCTGGGGCAGGTGAGCTGTAGTGGTGTTTCTTCCACCACTTGTCTAGACGTGCCGGCAGAACGTCGTCTTGTACTTCGACGGATTCGCGCAGGAACGTGGCCATCTCTTGGAGTGCCGGCGGGAGCTTCTGTATGAAAGTCGCATTAAGATTTCCTTGGGCAGGTTGAATTCCAAGGCTTTCTGCTCCATCTCCCTAAATAGCTCAGAAGGCGTGCGGCTACCTAGGGACATCTGGCTCATTAATTCTGTAAGCCTGTCTTCTCGATCTGGTGTCAAACGCTGCTTGACGGCGCGTTGCAGGCTCTGCCATGGCTGCGCACATGTGCCCTCAGTGTATTGATGCAGAATATCTTTTAGTCCGCGTCTGAAAGACATTGGGATCGTCTCCCAAGCCCTCAAAAATATTGAGCCCTCGTCTGTTATATTGGACACCTTGGCCAATAAAGTAACATCGTCGACCCACTCGTCAAGGTAGTCTGGATCGAATTGGCATATTTGTACTGTGTTCATGTGTTGGTGCGGCCTGTTGCTGGGCTCACCACCGGGCTTCCTGCATTTCCTGATCTGAACGTTATCTTATATATGTGAGTGTTGTCGAGAATATATGGCAGCGTTACATCGTCCTCACCCATCATCGTGCGGCTGTCTTCGAGCATTGTGATCTCGAGAGGGTGTTTTCCTGTGATATGGGTCTTAGAATTTACTTCCCTTCGTGGCATTCATCCAAAGTGCTTGAAGTTCTCAAAATCTAGATGCTGATTAATTCTTAGACGGCAACAAAATGATATATTGTCAACACAAGTAATTATCAATTCACAAACGTCTGAATCGTGATGAATACATGTAAATGATTGAAAATATATGATGATATAAATAAAGTCACTGGTAAATATTGTCACTGATAATTGATGGATAAAAATCGTGTAAAAACAGTCTTGAAAAACATCACAAATAATTATTCCACTGTTTGCTAGGTTTTTAAATTATTTAATTATAATAATCCATTGAACTATAGAATTTGTGAAAGTGATTGAGGAACATCTGATGTCCTGATGCGTGAAATCATATCTGAATGCAAAGAAAAACTCTCGATCCACATATGCACTATAATCCACCGACGGTCAGAAATAAGTATATCGAATAAGTTGAAAAATGATCCAAAGATTACTACAAATTCTTTAGTGCTCACTACATTTAGAAAGATTTCAATAAACATATATTGCTGCTAGATAAAATAGATAACGAGTTTGTGGGATTTGGAGGGAGTTTTTCGGTAATTTAATATGTAATACTCAGGAAACCAACACTATAATAGATTTGCATAATCACTTCTTTAATCACGATTAAGGATGGTTAACAAAACTAATGATGAAGATTAAATCTGCATAAACAAAAGGATCATTTAGAAATATCGATTGATAATTTTCTTCACACGACTATATTATTTGCGTATAAACTGTTGATTTTTAACAATATTATGAATGCTGGATTAATACAAGCTAGTATTCAAACAATTATGTTACGACCAATACTAAAGTTTTACCGACCAATTAACGCCAATGATTACAGACTAATCCCAAATATCCTTTTAATTTTGAGGATAATCGTATGGAATCTACATTGCCACTAGGCTTTGATACAAGACATTGACCGACATAAATGTCGTAACCATTTGGACCTTTATCAGTGCTCAGAAAAGAAAAATATAGATTTACCAATTTTCGTTATTGATAACACAAAAGCGTTTGACTTTACCTCTTTGAGTTCCTAAGAGGTTACTCAGCTTATTTTTAAGCTAATAATTATATATAATGTAATATAGAGTTTACATTCTTAATCCGTCAACGCTCAGAAAGAATCATATTGGCTAAACTAAAGAGCAATTGTAGACTAGGATACAAACTTTTAAATAATTATAGTAAATATAAAGAGATATTAAAATTGATATTATCGATATATATACTTGAGTTTAAATGTCTCTGCAAATTGGAGGAGCGATTTGTTAATTTAATATGTAATCCACAGAACGAAGGCTTTACTTGTAATTTAACTATTCTTTCGGTTAACCAGAATTCAGAACTTGTTATTGACAGTGATGCATTAGAATAGAATAGAATAGAATAGAATATCTTTATTTGGATTCAAACCACACATATTCCATCAAATAATAAAATTGGAAATTGTACAATATATATTTAAAAAATTATCACATCACAATAATTGTGCAATTAATCTCATGTAGATAAGTATATCTCACTAGTTGTACAATACAATATATCAATATCAGAAAGTTCGACTGAAAAGAATAATATATACATCATCAAATTAGGAACAATTAAGGTATAATTCGAGTGTAACATTATGCAAAATTTGAGAACCGTGACTAGCAATTGATTGTATGTAATGTTAACAAATATGAAGATATAGTGCATAACATTTCAATTATAATAATACAAAACTTGGAAATAAAATCTCAAGAAAATCTGTTTCCGATAACAATTATCCTTGTCTTTTATTCAACCATGAGAAAGTATTATCATAATCAAAATAAAAAATATCAGCAGGATTGCAGACTTTTTCAAGTTCAGTAGATAAAATTTTAAAAGACATCTTAGATGGAGGCATTTCTCTAAGCCCCTTCGGCAATTGGTTATAAATTTTGTAGATTTTCGAGAAAGAGAATAACTTGCTCGCTACATTCCCCACCAAAGGAGGAGATATTGCCAAATGTCCAGATCTAGTTCCAACTTCATGACTCTTTCTTATCGGAGTCATATAGGCACCAGTCCACTGGTTCAAATGGAAAACTTTTATACAATAACACATCCTCCGAAACCACAAAGATTGCAATGACACAAACTGTAATCTAGAGGCGTATATAGTGCAAGAAATAGGACTAATATGTTTCACAACTTTTCTTTGTACAGCTTCTATCTTATTAGACAAACCCTTTTTTAATGGATTCCAAGTAGCGACAGCATATTTTAGTACCAGTCTAATCCATATTATATACATTTGAAGTTTTATATCATTTGATAAGATATTTCGATTTATTAGTGCCCATATTTTCTTGGCACTGCCTACTATACTTTCAATATGTCTCTCAGCAGAAGCTGTACATTGAATAGTTATGCCTAAATCCTTAATTTCTTGCATAAGTTTAATCTCAAACACATCATTAATAACAGCATCATGAAAATAAACATAATGAAAGTTTGTTCTGTTCCCTATTTTTAAAGCTCTCGTATTTTTATTGTTTATTCTCAGCCCTAGTGTAATCAAATATTTACTCAAATCATACAAATTTAATGGAGAATTCGACATTCTTTGGATTGATTCTGATACAAGCCAACATGACTTTACGGTAGATCGATCGACAAATACTACCATTCTTTCCACATGGGAGCATGTAATTACTTTCGATGAGAAACAACGGATGCGTTAATATTCTTTAATGATATATCAAAAGGTTTTGACTCTATATATTTTGGTGCTAATATGAAGGCAATAAATCCATTGAATATCGATTAAAATACCTTTATTTTACTTAGGTATTATTTGTTTAATAGAAAGTTGAGTACTAAAGTAAATAATTTGAGTTCTAGGCCACTAAAAGCTCCAAATGTATTTTGACAATGATCTAGCTGTGGAACAATTTTATTTAAATTCATATTTGTGTATTTGCAGACTAAGGTCATTTATGGTCGAGTTTTTCAATTTTCAGATGGTTTATAAATCATCCTTCCAATAGATAAAAAATATCGAATTCACCTAAAATAAGATAACATTAGATTTGTATGACCTGAGTCTAAAAGAAGCCAACTTGGAGACCAAGAACGCATCAGGGGTCCTATAAAAGGCAGGCATAAATTCAACAAAATGTCTTCACAAAGGTGCACGTATTGAGATAAATCAGTCAGCTCAATGATGAATGATGTTTTTGAGCTGCTGAAAGGAACATAAAATAATATATATTTGTATTTTTTTTAATAAATGGACGCACATTATTCAAGCAATCTCCTATAAATAATTGATTAAAAATAAAGCATTTGCTTTTAATTACATAATATGGATTCTGTTGGATAGGAAAACTTAGTAAGTGTTTTAACTGCCCAAATGAACACTTCAACTGCGGAGAAAGAGATAATTAAATCTCGATCAGATCTCCATAGACGACCGAGCCAATATAGGTGAAGTCAAAAATGGCGATTGTTTCTACGAGGAAGCAGACAGACACATGCCGGATTTTCATCCAAATCGTCGAGATTTTTTTGACCGTCATCAGAATTTAAGCTAATGCTTGCACCCATGGATGTGAAAAGACCAACGTTGTGGTTCGAAATATTTGAAGCTTCAGTTTGTGTGCAAAAATTTCATTAGAAGCACTTATTGCACGCGTGGTTGTCCAGGAATTAGTTGACCTAACAATTGCGGTCCATTTAGAATTGACTTTAGACCTAACGTATGAAGAATATAAAAAACGAGAGTTGTATCACTTCCGAGTTATGACTCATGAGGGGTTTTCGGAATCGTTCAGAGTGAAACCATTACACTGTGAGATGCTCCTTGATAAACTGGCACGCATCAGTGGAGTTTGTCCACGCTAACTGAGTCTTTGCCCAGTTAGTGACCGCATGAGGCCTTTATGTTTATGCTGCTGGATCCTACCAGATATGGTGTAATTTAGAGCACTAAGGAAGGCCTACAAGAAAGAACTCAGGCACTTCAAAGTACATCATTAACGACAAAAATATTGGCATCTGCGACTCTACGCAGAGGTCCCGTTACAACATCCGGCAAGAGCGATATACCTTACTGGAATTCTTTGTGGCATAATGGGCAATTCCTGACCAGATGGCGACAGCCAGTAGCTTGGAAACAAGTCATTATATAAAAAATCAGCTTCGATGAATACATCGTCTAAAAATCAACAGAATCGGTATAGTTCTCCTCGCAAACGGCCAGTTCAATGGGTCCACCATCACATCAATAAAAATAGTGGAGATTATGCCCAAACTTTAAGTCCTTTGGACGCTCAAATTTGTAAATCTAGAGAAGACCACCATACACACTAAAACGTGTTCAAAATAAGATGACTTCCGAAATAAAATAAGTATTGGTAACGCTACATGTTAGGATTTTTATTAAAGTTAAAGTTTTGGAACACTCAAACAGACAGCCAGTAATAGTGCAATTGGATACTGGAGCTGGTCTGTCGGTATAACCGATTATTTGGCCGTTAATCAACGTGAAACCTACAAGAATAATTTTGCGTCAGGCATCGGACACGTCCATGTTGGCTGTAGACGAATGGGGAATAAAATTATTAATAAGTGAAAATGAAGAAGAAATTGGTGTATCAAATACTTAAACGTCCTTATCGGGACTTGATTTCATTAGAAAATGGGTTAAGACGTTAGATTTTCAAAAACCTGAGTGCCTCTCGAGGATGGAAATCAGGAATTCCATGAAGTCGGTATGTATCCATAAGGTACAGGAGGAGACCAATTGTCTGCCTTGGTGGTGGAAAGAGTTTCAAAGTCAATACAACACTATATACCAAATTCCTGATTGCAGAAAATGTCTAGGGCCGATGGTCAATGCTTTAAATTATGACTAGAATTAAATAAATATTACGATCCACCAAATATATATGGTGCTAATCTAAAGAAATTGCCAGCAGCGACTCGAGCAACACAAAAGATGATAAAGTCTTTGTTTTCGATAAACCATAAACTGTTTCTCGAGTTTCAACGGATAACGTTACGAAAAAGGAAGGTTCACTCCGGCTGGCGGCTGATTTCTGGCAATTAAAAGCGGCGATTAAATCTGAACTGTATCCAATGCCGGCTCTACTTGATTTGTTCCTACAGTTAGCGATAGGAAAATTGTGTGACGTGCTTCACATTAAACAGGGATTTTGGCAAAATAGCGTTCGGTCCGAACACAAATTGAAGTTAGCATTGCAATTATCCCAAGGATATTTTCAGTGTATTCGGAGACCATTTTGTCTTAAAAACGCACCAAAAGTGTTACAAAAAATGATGAACTCTTTCATGTTCCACTTATCCTGTACAACCGCTTACGTTGACGATGCTATTATAAGGGCCACTATTGTAAACCAAATACTTATTAGGCTGCAGAATATGTCGTAAAAAACTGTGAAATGGCGATTACATTTTAATCAAGAAAAAGTTAAGATAAGTCGGTAATTGCGAATCCTGGGTCACTTAGTATCAGCAGAAGGATGTATGCCTTTCAGTACGAAGGCACAGTCTATCAAAGACTATCCGGCACCCACTACAAGTTAGCTAGAATAGAATAGAATAGAATGGAATATCTTTATTTGGATTCAAACCACACATGTTCCATCAAATAATAAAATTAGAAAATGTACAATATAAAAAGATATCACATCACATATATATGAGCAATTAGTTGTACTGTACAATTTATCAGCATCAGAAAGTTCAGCTGTAAAGAGTGATAGATTCTTCATCAAAATTAGAAAAATTTAAGGTATAATTCGAGTATAACAGTTTATAAAAAAAGGTAACCATGACTAATAATTGATTGTATGCATTGTTGATTAAAAAGAGGATATAATGCATAACATTTCAGTTTTAATAATACAAAATTTGAAGATAGAATCTCGACAAATTATGTTGCTGAAACACAATTAATCCTGTCTTTTATTTAACCACGAGAAAGTATTATCATAATCAAAATATAAAATATCAGCAGAATTGAACACTTTTTATGGTTCGGTAGATAAAAATTTAAAAGACATTTTAGTTGGAGGCGTTACTCTAAGCCCCTTTGGCAATTGATTGTAAATTTTGTAAATTTTGGAAAAAGAGAGTAGCTTGCTCGCAACATTCCCACCATTGGTGGGTTGACTTGAATAGAATAGAATAGAAAATCTTTATTTGGATTCAAACCTTACATGTTCCATCAAATAATAAAAATAGAAAATGTACAATATAAAAACATATCACATCACATAAATATGTGCAATTAGTTGTACTGTACAATTTATCAGCATCAGAAAGTTCGGTTATAAAGAGTGATAGATTCATCATCAAAAATAGAAAAATTTAATGTATTATTCGAGTGTAACATTATGCAAAAAAGGGAACCATGACTAATAATTGATTGTATGTATTGTTGATTAACATGATATGTAATGCATAACGTTTCAGTTTTAATAGTACAAAACTTGAAGATAGAATCTCGAGAAGTTATGCTGCTGAAAAACAATTAATCCTGTCTTTTATTTAACCACGAGAAAGTATTATCATAATAAAAATTAAAAATATCAGCAGGATTGAACACTTTTTCTAGTTCGGTAGATAAAAATTTAAGAGACATTTTAGATGGAGGCGTTTCTCTAAGCCCCTTTGGCAATTGATTGTAAATTTTGAAAATTTTTGAAAAAGAGAATAGCTTGCTCGCAACATTCCCCACCAATGGTGGAGATATTGCAAAATGACCAGATCTAGTTCCAACTTAATGACTCTTTCTTATTGGATTCATATAGGCACCAGTCCACTGGTTCAAATGGAAAACTTTTATGCAATAGCACATCCTCCGAAACCATAAAGGATGCTGTGATACAAACTGTAATCTAGTGGCATATATAGTGCAGGAGATAGGACTTATTTCTTTCACAACTTTTCTTTGTACAGCTTCTATCTTATTAGACAAACCCTTTGTTAAAGGATTCCAAGTAACGGCAGCATATTCTAATATCGGTCTAATCCATATTATAAACATTTTATATTTTATTTCACTCGATAAAATATTTCTATTTATTAGTGCCCATCTGTTCTTGGCACTGCCTACTATCCTTTCAATATGTCTCTCAGCAGAAGCCGTACAATGAATAGTTATGCCTAAATCCTTAATTTCTTGCATAAGTTTAATCTCAAAAACATCATTAATCTCAGCATCATGAAAATAAACATAATTGAAATCAGTTCTGTTACCTATTTTTAAAGCTCTCGTCTTTTTACTGTTTATTCTCAGCCCTAGTGTTAACAAGTATCTACTTAAATCATACAAATCTAGTGTCACATAATTTTTGGTGAATTCGACATTTTTTGGATCAATTGGAAAGATTATCATTAAATCATCAGCGAATTTGCAAACTCGACCGTTAGGGATTTTAGTTTCCAAATGTGCAAATACAACTTTAAATAAAATTGGCCCCAAACTTGATCCCTCTGGAACTCCACTTGTTACCCTTTTCGAATTAGAAATCAAATCATCTACTTGAATACTCATTCTTCGATTATATAAATAGTATCTAAGTAATCTAAAAATATTCGGATCAATATTCAATAAATTAATCGCATTCAAAATAGCATCAAAAGATATAGAGTCAAAAGCTTTTGAGATATCTATAAATACAATTAATGCATCTAACTTTTTCTCATCTAATGTAATTACATGTTTCCACATAGAGAGAATATTAGTAGTTGTCGACCTGTCTTTTGTAAAGCCGTGTTGGCACATATCAAAATCAGCCGGCAACATACGTTCTAAATGATCTAGTATCAATCGTTCTATTATCTTCAAAAACGAAGGGATAATAGAGATTAATCTATAATCACTGGCGCACTTTGGCTTACTTACTTTAGGCAATGGTTTAGCTACTATCGTTAATATATCGATTGGTAATTTCCCATCCTTCAAAATTCTATTTATAAAATTGCAGAGCGCATTCATAAAATTTAAAGGTAATTGAAGTAGGTTATCAATCGATATACCAAGGTGATCTTTTTGTTTTTTTGATTTTATTTTTAACATTAATTCTATCAATGCATCACTGTCAATAACAAGTCCTAGATCCTGGTTTCCCGAAGGATCAGGTAGATCAATGAAATTGCTTTCGTTCTGTGGATTACATAACAATTTGCCAAATACTTCATCCAATTCACAGAGAAATTCATACTCAGTTTTACCCACAGGTAATATAAGCTTTAATTTTTCCTTATATTTACTGTAGTCTGTGAGTAGTTTGTATCCTAGTCTAGGATTGCTCTTCAGTTTGGCCAAAATAATTCTCTCTGATCTTTGACGGATTATCAGCAGTGATGAATTAATTTCTTTATCAATCAATTCTAACCTCATTTTTTAATACTATTGATAAGACTACATTTCATTATATTATCTCGTTTGATTCTTAGCTTACATAACTTCCTATTGAATCTCTTGGGTATAACATCCGTAAATGTAGATGCCCTAAACATATCAGATAATAACAATGAAACAGAAGAAACAAATTCGTCATTGTTCATGATAAAAAACATTCATAATCAATAGATAAGCTTAATTCTCTAAAAAGATTCCAGTTGATTCTGGAACATTGCACGTGCGCACTTTCAAAATTAGGTTTCTGTGCTTTGCTACTCGAAAGGTTCCATTGTAAAATGATTTGTTTATGATCCAATTCTTTGAAGTAATTTACTACATCATAACTGTGTGAGTTCAACGCTTCAACTTCTAAATATACATGATCTAAGCATTCCGAACCTCTAGTTGGTTCCTTTATAATCTGCTTAAGATCATGATTAGAAAAAAGATTGATTATTTCACAGTCATGCAGCCTATTAAAATCTCCTACCACAACAATATTACGATGGCAGTCCAAAATAGATTGAAAAGAATTGGTAAACATTTGATCATCATATGTATTAGCATACGGCGGTCTGTAAACCGCAGTTAAGATCAGGTTATCAATTTGTATCGTTAAAAAATCAATGACAGTATTATATTCACTACTATGTAACACTATCGCATTTAATATCGATTTACTATAAATAAGTACTCCTCCACCTCTTTTAGCTAGTGACAAGATACCGTTTTCTTGGACGGAGGAGGCTCAAGAAGGATTTTTCCTATGCAAACAGAAATTAATCGAAACAATTATTTAGAATTTCCTGGCAGATAGTGTATCATTTATTACCGACGCATTAGATGTTGACATAGGAGCAGTGTTGCAAGCGGACGGACGCATGATTTTCCTGATTAAATATACGCTCTGTTAGCACGGTCATATACTTTTCACTATGTGGATTACACATTACATTACCGAAAAACTATTCAAAGTCACCCAAAAATTTATCATCAGTTTTATCTTGTGGCAACTTTAGTCTCACTCTATGTATTTATTCGCATCAGTGTTTATTAATTCGTATCAAAGCTTTTGTTAATTCTTAAGTTTATTCAATTTTGTCGCTTCTGATCTTCTACGGATTGCTTATAATACAGCATTTATTTTCGTAGCTAACTTGTTTGATCTAAATTTCTTATAATTTTTATTAAGATTTAAATAACATAATATCGTTTTAGAGTTTTCATTTACCTAACAATTAATCCATAGTTTTCGGTATTGTATTGAAAACTTGGAATTAGAAAAATGATTAGCTAGCAATGCAGACACAGAAGAAATTGAAACAATATTGTCCATATAAAATTTTTCGTAATTGACGTCTCTGATTAACCGTCCAAAAATAACCCCGTTAATTTTGGGACACATCACATTTAAGTTCCCGTTTTGTAACTGTCGAATGTGTTCCTCTAAAAATAATGTTTCCTTAAAGTAATGTAATATCTCATAAATATGGTAACCGACCAACTCCATCTCCATATAAACTTGCTATACGCATTCAGAATTTTAAAATGTTTTTTCTATAATTCATGTTAAATCATAGTTTAACAAAAAATAGGTAATTTCAAAGGCAAAAAGTCTTAAAATCACTGACATCTATATAATACTCCTGAAAGTCTAAAATAAATTAAAAGATATTATAAAAGTGGTTATCATCAAAAAAGCACCTTAATATGGGCTTTAAACCGATGAAAATATCATCTGATTCATCTTTAATTTCATGTAATTCTTTTGATATGTGGCATTTATTTACTATGGATGAATAATCCATCAAACCGCTTATTCAGCGCTTTGTTTTTAAAAACCTTTGGGTAGCCTGGCACAGAAAACTCATGATGATAAATATCCTTATGAAGCCATATTCTATATCTACTTTATATTTTCCCTTTATCTAGTAACTGACATTATTAAATGTGATTAAACTCTGAGTATGCCTTTGTGCTTGCAAAGACAATATTGTAATTTTTATAATTTTACTTGTGAAAGTCTTGATAGGTCATATGAGGTTTAAACAATAAACATATCATTAATATATTTATATTAACCTCGTAACGCCTAAATCTGTGCAGCACTATGAAATCTACAGAGCAAGCAGTATTGTTGATTGTCTTTAAGATGGTCAGTGAAACATTCGCCGGCTAATGCCGTGATGGTTTTGTTTAACAGAACAGAGAAGGATGTTCAGAAATTAATAAAAGGGGTTTTAATAATTTTCTAGAGAGCTACGCCTAGCTACTGGAGTAGAACTACTTTTCCATTGTGGATATCCTAACCGCGGAAAGATGCATTATTCGCGCCAAAATCTTCCATGCTCGGTATACTTACGATGCGATATGTACCATTCATGTTGTGTTTGACTATTTTCACGTGATTCACCTCTTCGTTGATAGGAATTCGTTCGTTGACCACAAGAAAATGACTTACGTTTGCTTGAAATTTCGACAATGTTTTTCACCAAACACATATATCTAACAGCCTTTATATGATAAATCTGATTTCTAGATCTCGGTACGCGCCTGTTGAAAGAAGCCGAATCTTTGGTTCCTGTTGTCGGTACACTTAATCTAATCCTTTGTGCTTCTAATACCACACCAATTTTTATGTATTATATATATCCAAAGTGTCTCATAATATTGCGAGTAACTCTGCAAGAATATACTAATGTCAACTTCTTGAGATATAACAAGTCCATTAGTTTTGGATTGAAATTAGTCATAAAATTTAAATGGGAGTTGGTTTTCCATCTTTACTTGACGAAGTAAGTCCGTTATTTGTACAGAGCTTTTGAATTGATACTTGCTTTGAAGCTCATCCGCTAAAAAAGTAAATAAAAATATGGTTCATTATCTACATATGTCTCCTAAATTTTGTTTTTCTGGAAATGCCTACCAGGCCGGGGTATAGATAAAGTACGTAGACCTTGTTTTACCGAACAATGTGAATGCATCCACTGTCTTCAATTTTTCTTTGTATATTTTGACTACCGGTTTGGATGAACTTTTTCAACGGAAAGCACATCCAACAAAACATTGGGAATCAGTAAGTCAATTGTAAAAAGACAGTGGATGCAAAATCAATCTATTTGTTTGGTCCGTAGGTAGTAAGACTATTAATATCATTCCCATAGATGCAGCCTTCATCTTTTTTAGACCTCTCCACATGTTGGATCCTGTCGCGGTCGCCAACATTTGTAGAGGCTTCTTTTGTCAATACTGTAGGAGAGCCCTTGTGATGCCAGATTAGTATTTCCTATATTAGCAGAATGATCACTACATTTAGAACAAAAAAAATCATCATTCCCTAGAGCACCTCACCTTAAGCTTACTTAACTAAGTCCTTCGGTCATTTGTTCTGCATCTTCAGGTTTAATGCTGTAATCTATTATATCACTGTAAAATTCATTACAAAATATTTATTAAACAGAGTGCTAATAACGACCGTCAAACTGATTGCCGCAGTATACCTTTACGACACTAAAGATCTTTAAAATAGAGAATCCAATTAATTCAACTATAAAGAAATTGAGACCTTTCCAAATGCAGCAAAGAGAGCGACATCATTAACATGTATTGAGCAGAGCGGAAAGTGTTGCGTGTTAATTGCAATGCGCTTATATAGACGCGAAGTCGCACGTAATTAGTCAAAGGTATTGTTTTGCGTGCACATTAGTCCAGCATATTAAATGTTGAATTTAATTTTGACAATAAGTCGGCGAATTAATCTGATGCGGTACAATCGATATGTCCATCTGAATAGAATAGAATAGAATAGAATAGAATAGAATAGAATAGAATAGAATAGAATAGAATAGAATATCTTTATTTGGATTCAAACCACACATGTTCCATCAAATAATAAAATTAGAAAATGTACAATATAAAAAGATATCACATCACATATATATGTGCTATTAGTTGTACTGTACAATTTATCAGCATCAGAAAGTTCAGCTGTAAAGAGTGATAGATTCTTCATCAAAATTAGAAAAATTTAAGGTATAATTCGAGTATAACAGTTTATAAGAAAAAAGGTAACCATGACTAATAATTGATTGTATGCATTGTTGATTAACAAGATGATATAATGCATAACATTTCAGTTTTAATAATACAAAATTTGAAGATAGAATCTCGAGAAATTATGTTGCTGAAACACAATTAATCCTGTCTTTTATTTAACCATGAGAAAGTATTATCATAATCAAAATTAAAAATATCAGCAGGATTGAACACTTTTTCTAGTTCGGTAGATAAAATTTAAAGACATTTTAGTTGGAGGCGTTTCTCTAAGCCCCTTTGGCAATTGATTGTAAATTTTGTAAATTTTTGAAAAAGAGAGTAGCTTGCTCGCAACATTCCCCACCAATGGTGGGTTGACCTGAATAGAATAAAATAGAATATCTTTATTTGGATTCAAACCTTACATGTTCCATCAAATAATAAAATTGGAAAATGTACAATATAAAAAGATATCACATCACATAAATCTGTGCAATTAGTTGTACTGTACAATTTATCAGCATCAGAAAGTTCGGTTATAAAGAGTGATAGATTCTTCATCAAAAATAGAAAAATTTAATGTATTATTCGAGTGTAACATTCCCCACCAATGGTGGAGATATTGCAAAATGACCAGATCTAGTTCCAACTTCATGACTCTTTCTTATTGGATTTATATAGGCACCAGTCCACTGGTTCAAATGGAAAATTTTTATGCAATAGCACATCCTCCGAAACCATAAAGTTTGCAGTGATAAAAACTGTAATCTAGTGGCGTATATAGTGCAGGAGATAGGACTTATTTGTTTCACAACTTTTCTAGGTCCTTTTCAAGGCTTTTCATTGACAACAGCTTATGTAACAGTTATATTTTATTTTCCAGCAATGTGACAAAAAAATTCTAAAATCCTTTTACATTTAAATTTCACGCCTTTATTTTATCAGGTCACATTTGACATTTTGAAAACTTGTTTAATATTTAATTTTCACCTTTTTTCTTAAATAATAAACTTAGCGCATAAAGTAAAGCACTTTTATATATATCTTATAGATTAATAATTAAATCTTTTCATTTTCGCTACTAAATATTAAGTGAAAATTAGTTGCACAGTTCTTATTTATCCACTGAGGTTATTTAGTAAATATGGAACTGCTTCTTTGCTCTGTCCCGTTTCTCGCATAATGTCAAAAGGTTACGATTTATATGCTGCATTGGAAGTTAACCATGACGCTCAACTTGACGAGATACGAAAGTCATACCATAGACTAGCAAAGAAATTTCATCCTGACAAAAATCCAAATAGTGTTGACCATCAACAATTTTATTTGATAAAGGTTGCTTATGATATACTTTCAAATGACACCTGTCGAATAGAATACGATAAAACAATCTTAAAAAATAAAAATGGAGTTTCTAATAAGTAATTTTATTTCGTTCATAACACATGTTATATGCTATTGCCATTTATATTAAAATGATTATTTATGAAAATAAGATGAATTATTTATCTATTTAACTGTGCAAAGTACACAAACATCATTTTCAGCTAGTCAAAGGAACTTGCAATCATCCTATTTTCCATGATGGTTTCTGTTACTTAATTCCAGTTAAATTGTAGTATATTTAGCCTTATCTCCTAATGAGATCCTCATCGACGTCAAGTTGATCTCTTTCTGAGTGCTTTAACACGCTACTCACATCTTAACCTCGGAACGTAAACTGGTGTTTTATGAGCTCGGCTTATCATTGAGGTCTTTTTGTCTAGGTCCTGCGGCCAATTCACTTAGACCTTTTGTCCTTAGATTTATGATCAGCATCCAAAGTAACCACAGTCGTATTCATTTCATTATATTATTCGAAACTTTTATAAATACGCCTCAATTGACGCTATGAAAAACAAGTTTAATCTAGAAAGAATATATCCTGGAAAACCGAATAATTAAATTAATTTTTCCATTGTCTTCCCAATATACTTGAGAACAGAAACTCGTGGTACTATAATATATTGTAAACGTTAAGATTGAAATTATTGAAGTTTTAAGGCAATATAAGATGGCAACTAAACCAAACCAAAGTAGGATCACGAATGTCAATAAAATCGGAGCACGAACTAACAATAAGAATACTTGATAATATTTAAACAAAGAATGTCCTAGAAATAATAATATTTTTTCTTTACGACTGCAATTCGTTTAAGTCAGCAACGGCAGTTTAAATTTCTATATAAATTTTTAATTTAGTTTTATCGGAGGAAATAATTCCTCTACGTACTTCACTGACTCAAAAAGAGGTTCTTGTAATATAAGTAGTTGTCAATCTCTAACTGACGTATTCTTCCTGTTCGTACTGTGCTTAATGGTACTCCTGACGTCGTCATTGCATCTTGTTCATCCTGCGCACTTGCAGCTGTAGTCCGACAAGTTGGGATTTGTATATCAGACTCATCCATGAAATGACGGTCTTTTTACTTATTTTGTTCTTAGTTCTCATCATCAATCCAGATAAACTATGGAATGCAACGACCGAAAGACACTCAATCCTCCTTGCCGTTTACACCGATGAAGACATTTGTCGTCATTCTTTTGACGTTATATGGTTCCTTGTAAAATGGTGTCAAGCAATTCTTTCTTTTCTCGTTAGATATATAGACATGCGATGTAGATTTTAAATTAGAGGACGCATATCTTGATTTTTTTCTTTTAAGGCTTCGTCTGCGCTTACCGAAACGATTTTTAGAACTGGAAGCCAAATCAACACAAGTTGGAGTTTCTATTGGAGGATATCCAAGTCGTTTCGATTGCTACCCATAAACTAATTTTGCTTTATATATTAATAATTGTACCTTTTACCTCTTGCACATTGAAGGTAAATTTATAGGATGATCGTATAAACTGATTGTTTACGACGCAGTTTCTCCACTATATTATTTCTTCGGGGCTTGTATGCACGTGTGTGCAACAAAGCTATTCCTATGGTATTTGTGGATTTAATAAGAATCTCGGACATAACATGGCTATTGCGATCACTGGAGACTTTTATCGGTATATCATATCACAACACACAGTTATATAGGAACGTGAACAAGACTTATTGAGCTGCTATATCCTAGAAAATTGTCACTTAAAATTGAAGAATTAACCGGTCAACCATTGCAATAAAACCGTTTTGACCATTGATTTGGAGCATTTTTAAATTGGCAATATGGACATACTTGAAATGACCACCTTTTATACCGATATATTTTACCTTAGTTCTTTTGTATCGCCAAACCTTACCTGTTTGACAATTGGCCCAGACTTTTGCCCAAGCCTGTGTGTCTTTCTACATATTTGGTCATATCTACCAGTAACTAGTTTGATTGTGGCTTTTATGAAAAGATGCCTCAACTCATGTAGATTTTGAAATATCTTGATTCGTAAATCTAACAGCCAATACGGCCTGGTTTGGCTTATGGAAGTTTTGCATTAAAACCACTTTACACTCAAATTTATGCGAGCATAGGTTGGTATTTTAAGAAATGCCGCCGAGAATAGATCTAGTATTTTTGCTTTAATATTATACTGGATTAAAGTTTCTAGCTATTCATCTGGACTGATGATGATGACACAAGTCCGCAGTCGATCTAGACTGCATATATATGCCAGCGAATCCAAAACGGAATGAAGTACCTGTATTCCATAACTTCCCGACTCCCGCAATATATGAAATAAATTTATTGCGATGGATCAAGTTTATTAAAAGAGTTTTCTTTAATTTTTAAGACATGGAGAAATTTATGAGCCAAATAACAATGCTTGTTCTCGTAAACGAGGACTGTATGGTAGATCAAAAATAAAAACTTAAATCGTACGCGAACAAAAAATAAAAATGAATGAAATAATTTAAACAATGAAATTTCCAGAAGTTATTACAATATTTTAAAAGAAATTATCCACAAAACTAATTGTATACAAGAAAATAAGATGAATATAATCTGATATTATAAGTCATTCCACAGAAAAAAATGGAATGCGGTTTTACCACAACGAAAGACTTTTAAGAACAGCCCGCTTCCTTTGGCTATCCCAATTCTTAAGTAAATATGAAACACAGTGTTTTAAAGTGCAGACCTTATTTTGCAAGTTATTTTATGATAATAAAAACATGGGATATGTTACTAAATCGGGTTTCATACAAGCTCTCTAGAAGAAAGTACTAGATCAAATATACAAATACTGAAACTTATCACAAGCGAACAACAAAAATTACTTAAATGAATTTAAACAATGAATGTTATAAAAATTATTAAAATATTTTCTGTACAAAATTATTTGATGAATGAATCAGAACTATAACAAACGTTCAAACACAATGGTAATTACATTTTGTCGGACTTCTCAATTCCTACAGTACATGCTCTATTCCCAACAACTTCTGAATGCTTTTTGATAGCCAAATTCGTTCTTAGATATTTAAGAAGCTGCGAATATATCTATGAGTTTAATTTTAACATTGTGGTTATAAAATTTACTGACCAGGTTAAGAGTTTTTTCTTAAGCAGTTCAAATATTTTAATTTTACGCTATTAATTTCACAACTTATTTTCATTTCTGGTATTACCGTGATTTTCCTTCCATTCTTCACTTTATTTAGTTTTATGTATCTAAACTTATAAATAAATTTACTTGAAGATTACTCTTTAGTTTTTGAACCAATGAATAAATCATTATCACTGAAAATTAATCAAAGTCTACGTAATTTCACATCCATATATTTTATTTTTACCATTCAAAGGCTTCTTCTTTCTATCGATTTAAGTTGCCCATTATTATCATCCGGTACAGATAATTTGACATAAAATTAAGAAGGTTAAAAAAGTTAGCATCTTCATTATGAACCTCGATTTTCAATATCAGGCTACTTCTTTTCAAATTGAAATCGAGAAACAATACTTCAAATGTTCTCTATTTGTCTACCCTAATCTTGGACCTTCTTATCTACTCAGCTAAATTTAATATTTAGCCACTTCTTTGTCATCGTGTTTTCGGATAACCAATAGTTCACCCAAAAAACGGAGCACACTGATTTGATTTCAGATTAAACTTCTTTCAAGGTTTAATTTTTAACGAATACATAGCACATAGCTATAACAATATCTGGCCTGACGACCGGTGTGGCCATAATTTGTCATACAAGCAATAATAAAATGAACCCTGTGGTTTATAATTGGATAAAATTATCATCCAGTCAATGTAAAGCCTCGGGTTTGGTTTTATTATGCAGTAACACGTAGTATTAAATAGGTAGTGATGAAACTATTACAAGCGTTCCAGAAGCGAAAGACAAGTTTCGGTTGCGACAGGAAGCTTTGGCCACCGGTGCTCGTACGAATGCTGTTTGCCAATATTGGTAGTCATCCTGTCTAATAGATGGATAACTCTGAATAAAAACAATCGCCACTAGAAATAAATGAACTTCCGTTCTTTTATTCTTTACTTAAGGCAATGCATAACTGACACTAACAATGGTTTTATACTTTATCGTCTGGCGTGCAAGATAAAAAATGTATTTTAAATATCGAGTCTTGCAAAAGGTATAAGTGAAACCAATTACCTTCTTCCTCTTTAACATATGGTAAAAACGTTTTATTAGATAAATTGAATAAGATGGATATTTTTTAAACCACTGAGCCTAATTTCGTCTTTCCAAATATCGAAAATGTATCCATTACGCCCCCTTTATTAAGCATAGGTTGTTGGTTCATTTTAACGCATTTAATGTGTAAATATGAAGACAAATTAAGCAATAGAAGGTTTATTGCGTACATTGAATAAGTTAGAATTTTATGAATTTTATATACCAAAATAAAAAATTTATTCTATGAGTATTAAAAGAGTGTGCGCATTATTCTTATTTACGCTTTTTAAGCTTCGAATGTCTAATTCCACGAAATTGCCAGATGATGATAGATTGGCATTGCTTTTAGTTCACGATCTGAGGCTTTTCTAATCGAATGGATCCCCGTATTCAGACAACCTCTTGCGGCACGCTTAAATGCGTTAAATAAAACCAAATGAAATATTAGCTAAAACTGTCTTTCTACTGCATCTGCATACACTGTAGTTGAATTAAGCATGGAAAAAAGCAAGGACATTTTATATTTCAATCAAAGTACTCCTTAATGAAGCGTAAGTAATTCCGATGTTGTATTATCTTTGAGTGTTTATATCAAGCCTGTAAACGTGATTTATAAGATTGTTATTACCACCTGCGCAATCAGAGTATGCTTAACTGAATAACTTATTTAATTGAGAAAAAAGCTGCAAAAATGTTTTACTCTTGGTTAGTAGGCAATTTTGCAACTGACATTCTAGTCAACTAGAATGTATGCAAAGCTTGATATCGTTCTTATTTTACAACTAGAGCATTCTCTAAATGAATAAATCCTCTGTAAACAGATAACTCTGTAAAACATACATAAAAACTTCTAATAAAAAAACTGCCATACCCATTAATTGGCGTTACTTTTCCGTTGTTTCTACATATAGTACCATGGAATGTAGCACAGATGACACTCCGCACGCTTTCTATTTCGACGTAAGTTCTTTCAAGAAAGTGAGGTATACTGTGGGAGGGGGCATAAATATTCAAATTGGACGCATACGTGACGCAAAGTTTCATGTTAGGTGACAGATATACTTCAAGTTCCGTGTGCATGAATAAATGAAAATAAATATTTGATACCCACACGAAAAATAAATTATAATTAATTAGCAAACACATAGGCTAGTTTACAACGTTGTGTCACATGGTGTCCTCCAGATTTTGGAAGGTTGTAGAATCAAATTAATCATTTATTAATTAGTAATAGATGGTGTTTTTGCATTTAGAACGGACGTGCGTTTTTTATAAAGTATGTCAAATCATACAATTCAGTTATCCTTTTTAAACTTACCTCAACATTTTCTGGAAAACTAATTAAGAATAAGTCAAAAATATATGCCATCAAACTGAAACAGTTTTTTTAACCAAAATATGAACATTATCTCTCATCTAAATAGCTGGTCTTAATGGTGAAAATTTGAATGTCTATGATGGAGGATAAATTCCGCTACGCAGAGTGCAGTTACTTATAATATGGTATTATAGGTTCCTTTCGAATTAGTCAATGTGTCTCTGATAAGTCTAAAGACATTATTGTAACTAGATACATCATTTCTACTAGCTCCGCCTATAATAATACCTGTTCCGATGATCAGCTGCCAACTTTAGTACAGTATGTTAATGACATAATTTATAGCGCATTCACTTATCTCTTTCTGACTTTATATAGTATTGTGACTATGCTTGTGGCTTAAGCAAGTCGACTATCATAGTGTAAGCTTGACTTCAGTCAAGTCTCGGCCATTTATATTTACACTGTCTCTGCGCTTTTTGTGAATCGCATATTATATAAGAGCAAGTAGGTTCTGACCAGAACACGGTCGGAACTATTTTATTTTCAATTTAAGTTAATTTCATAAACAGCTACATATTTATGGTCTTCCAACAATAACTGTTTCTCATATTCTAAGGTTGCAATTAACTCAATGGATGGCAACGTTCCATAAAATATATTGACGAATTTTATGTACGCTTATTTTTAATTATTAAGGAGCTCTTCATATTAGAGTTTTGGTTGCCTATTTGTCCACAATTAGTTATCGTACAAGTTTCCTACCGACAATGGCTTTCGAGAACAGTTTTTACATCCTTATTTGTTAATTTTTAATATAGAGGCTACTTTGAACTATAATTCTTCAGCAGCTCAGGATACAGGCGTCAAGGATCTCGCATGTGGTAGACATTCGACATCGATTCGATAACCGAGATTCTGTCAAAACCATTTTAACTAGATTAGCGGTCGTCATTCCACCATTCATTATGAAATTTGCACCCATAAAACTAAAGTTACTTCCACAAGATGATCCATTACCCACTTTAAGGTAAATATTTAGATGTAGTTTGACATATTAACATATATTGGTAGGTGTATCAATTAATGAGGATGTGAATATTAAGATGGAAAAGCAACAGCAGCCATTTATAATCTTAGTTATTTATGAAGAAACGAGAGTATTAAAGACTGTATGTACAGTGCATCATTATGTGTAGATTTCTTTCACGATAATGCGACGGGTTTTGGAGACCAAGATCTTAGAGATAATTACATGCATTTGATAACTTATGCCTAAAAAGCATATTCCATATTGGTTATCGAAAACGAGAATAGTAGATGTAGTTTTAGACCCGTTGATAAGTGCTTCTTGTTAGACGAGCAAGAAAGTCTCAATCAATTGCACAGAATCGGTCTCGATTTGCGTTTCATTTCAATTCAGTTGCCAAGTGCTAGATTGTCGTAAAACATGATATTGAAAGATTTCAATAAGAAAAAAATAAATTATTATCAGCTATAACTATATTAAGAATTAAAAAAATCAGAGTTAATATCAAACAGTATGATATGTCTCAAGGCTTAATGGGGCTATAGTTATAATTAACCAGACAGATTATTATGATAAAATGTATAATCAAATAATTACTCATTATGGTTATTAAAAACAAATTGACCAATCGGACAAGTTAAACAATTACTGATTGCGCGGGTGGTGGTAACAATTCTTTAAATCAAGTTTGCGAGATTGAAGTAAACACCAATCCCATTGTATTGTTTGACGACTGGTTAAATACAATAGGATTGGTGTTTACCTCAAGCTCGCAAACTTGATTTAAAGAATCGGACAAGTTGCACGGATATGTTAATCAATAAAATAATTAGGTGAAACGAATTAGAATCGGCACATGGTATCTCCAAGATTAAAAGATTCGCAGTCCTACTCAATGTTTACGGCTTAGTGAAGACTCTTAAACGAGAAAATTGATGATAAATCACTAATTTATAAAATGTCAAAATTTCTGTGTTCTAGATTACGCACTAAAGATAGTCTTAATAATTATAATTAAGTAGAGCGTAATAGATTGGGATAACTATATGTCATATCCCTGTATACTAACATCTGGGTACATGCAACATTGATATGCATTGAGCGTTTACAAACTGAATTTTCGGAATTACATGTATGGAGTAAAATAAATTTTCGAAATATTTTGAAAATGTTAAACATATGCATATAGTCTACCTACTCTTCTTTCAGAAAGGAATTTTATAAATATATTAAATATATTACAATGGCACAGCCAGTGCCTGTTCTGGTCGCTAATTGTTTTTGCACTATCTGGAAAATATCACCGCCGGCCAAACGTTTTTGCGAGATTCCTTGATAATATTTTCATAATTTTTATTCATGATGATAAATTATTAAAAATATTTCTTAATGTCGTTAAATAGTGGATTTAAAATATCGAGGAAAACAACGAAGTTGATTGATATTATCCATGAGAATTGGATTTGCGATAAAAGTAATATAAAAAAGAAGGGTATGGTGAGGAAGTTTTACCTCGAAATGGATGAGGTAAAGCAAGAAAACCCGTAAGAAAAGCACAGAATTACAATAATATCGGATTACAACTGGAGTAGAAAAATGAAGAAATTGGCAGCTAAATATAAAATCCGCACGGCATTAAGAACAAATTAGGCGGTACACTTCCGAACCAAAAGAAGAAAATAAAGCCCGTGTATTTATCCGGGTTATATGAAATACATAGTCAAATTGTAATGTTAAGTATACAGGAGAGACTATGTGCCAAATTACTCTAAGAAGAGACGAAAATAGAACAACATAAAAATATGGTCACTGGAGATTAGCCGTCAGATGGACTAGGTAGGCTGTAAACACATTTTGATATGTCATTGTGGTAGGTTAACCATACTAATAAGAAAATAAATTCAAAATCTGGAAACGCCGTCATGCATGTAACAGCTGTATAAAAATGTTTAAGCTCAGAATATAATGAAGCTTTAGATATTAGTATGGAATGTGGATTAAATGAAAAATAAGTTATAATAAAATGTAGTGTGAGACAAAAACTTTGAATCATATTGAGTCAAATGAGAGAATAGGGCTCGAGCAAGTTTTTATATAGTTTAAACAATCAATGATTGCGCGAGGAGAGGTAAAAATTCTATAAATCAAGCTTGTGAACTTGAAGTGAACAACAATCCCACTGTACTTAACCAAATGTTGAATAACATAGCAAATCTACCGCCAGTTACACGCACTGACGCGTTTCGATGATCCTTGTTCATCAGAGTACGACGAAAAACGGACTAGCGAGGATCTAACCGCAACGCATATATATGGAAAACAAAACTAGATATGCGGCTCTCACCTCTAGTAGTCTCCCATACATTATACTAGTCTGTAAATGTCAGCTGCACAATTTATATGCAGTGCGCTAGTCAGTTTGCCGTCATACTCCGATGATGATCATAGAAGTTTGAAACGCGTCAGTGCGTGTGACTGGTGGTAATTTTGCTGTTTTTCGACGAATGGCTAAATACAATGGGATTGGTATTTAATCCAACTTCGCAAACTTGATTTTAAGAATTGTTTCTACCACCCGTGAAATTGTCGATTATTTAATTGTATTAACTATTGATATTTGTGGCGAAAGCTGCAAAAAGTTAACGTTCACGACTGCTTAGAATTTGTGCAGCCGACATTTTCAGCCAAGTACAATGTATGCGAAACTGCTAGGAGTGAGAACCGCTTATCTAATTTGGCTTTCCATATATTTGCATTGCGGTTTGATACTCGCTAGTCAGTTTGCCGTCATACTTTGATGATTTTTATGGGAGGACGAAACGCGTCAGTGCGTGCGACTGATGGTAGTCTTGCTAAGTTGTTCGACGTCTGCTTAAATAAAATAGAATTGGTGCTTACTTAAAGTTCTCAAACTTGATTTAAAGAATTGTGTATAATTTGTCTCATGTTTAATGAAATTTTAATATTATACTTGGGGTTTCTCTTCTTCCTTATAAATTGTTAAACCGTAATTATTTTAAAAATTAATTTCATATATTTCTAATTTTTCTGCCCAAGCCTATCAAAATATCTTTTGAATTTTAAATGAGATTGATGAATTAAACCTTGTAAAACATGACGAGAGCCAGATCGCTTTATGGAAAACAATTTCTTAAACATATTTATGTTAATTTTCATAAATTACTAGCTTTGAATGCAAAAAATCATGGTTAATACAGTTCAGCTAAAATGACACGTAAGTAGTGGTTTTCATGTAGTAGTTATCTCCTGCAGCTTGAATCCTGACTGTTTGTTTTATACCGGTTTGTGGTTGATGTCCTAGAGTGTTTAAAGATAGATTTTACATGAAACAAACTTTATCATTTCAATGTTTGCCAAATAATGACTATTTTTATTTTTGTGTTGCATTCGTACTGATTGGAAGTTTATTGTATTAAAATTTATTTGGTGTAGTAAAATTTGATGATAATTTAATTTTCAATTGAAGAACTGACAGAAGGTCTAGGAAACATATTGTATGAAAAAAAAACGAAAATCAAAATTTCACAATATTTATTTTAGTTAATGTCAAGTTCATTTAATGACAAGCTTAAAACTTTTTTAACAATAAGGTTTGCCTAGATTTAGAAACAGTTTGACCAAATTTAGTAATTATCAGTTGTTTATATTTGATACCATGGATATACGTTTTAAGAGCATTTTGGCGCGTTTCCAACTTTTAATTATTTATTTGCGTCTTAGATGTTGCATATGTAGTAAAAAACTAGTTCGACCAGGACCTAATGTATGCACCAATGGCAGTATGAACAAAAGGTATACTATTATGTATACACGCATTTCGTATTTACTGGGGAATCATCAGGAGGAGCCGGTACTGTGCTCTTTACCAATCATATATTTGGTCAGGAAATGTGAGAAGGTTTGACCTTGAAATCTCCAATACAATTTTGTATTCCAGCAGTAATTGAGTTCACTTCATATAAAGTATTCCTCATTGCGACTTAAAAGCCAAATCACATATATATATATATATATATATATATATATATATATCATATACCGAGTCTGTAAAGCGTACCAACAAAATGGTTTCGAGGTAGGCTATATCTAATAAAAACTAATTATGAACTCCTTTTGCTCCGTCAAATCCATTCCCTCTGACCACAATCGACAATAGTTATCTCATTTCATAGAAATCCTTACACTCTTCAGTTAACTATACAATAGTTATAAATTCTTTGTTGCGTAGAGCTCATAAATGCGCAATTCTGCATTTGGTATTGCTTACCAAGAAACAAATTCGTCCGAAAAAGAACCGAAAGGATATAGAAATGTATGCGTAAGCACGATACGCATATGTACATGAGATTATAAATTTCTTACTTTATGACTTTAATATGTCTATCGGGTCCGATTTGAACTATTTTTTTACTAGGAATGAAGGATCTAATTTACAATAGCATATATATTTATTCTCCATGATAGAATATATAGCTTCCAAGCATGCACTTTATGCGTAGAGATCTCTTACAAACAAACCAAGTTGGATAGTGTGTAAATGCCTTAATAAGGCTACAAACAACCGAGTCGTTTTTACACTTTACCATCTGCAAATTTCTCTAAATCAAGTTTGCGAACTTGAAGTAAACACAAATCTCATTTTATTAAACCAGTTTCTAGATAACATAGCAAAACTAACGCCAGTCGCACGCTCTGACGCGTTTCGACCTTCCATGATCATCATCATAGTACGACGGCAAACTGACTAGCAAGGATCAAATCGCAATGAATATATATGGAAAACAAAATTAGATATGCGGCTCTCATTTCTAGTAGTCTCGTTTACATTGAACTTGACAGGAAATGTCGGCTGGACAATTTCAATGCAGTCACGACGATTAACTGTTTGCAGCTTTCGCCACGTATACATGTTTAGGCACAACATTTAAACGATAATTTATTGCGCGGGTGGGGGTAACAATTCTTTAAATCAAGTTTGCGAGCTTCAAATAAACACCTATCCCATTGTATTTAACCAGTCTTTGGACAGCATAGCAAAACTGTCGCCACTCGCATGCACTGTCGCGTATCGACCGTCAACGATCATCATCAGAGTACGACAGAAAACTTTCCAGCGAGGATCAAACCGCACGGCATATACATGGAAAGCAAAACTATATAGAAGTTGTGCAGCCGATATTTCCAGTCAAGTTCAATTTATAAGAGACCACTAGATGTGAGAGACGCATATATAATTGTGCTTTTCATATATATGAAATGCGGTTTGATCCTCGCTAGTCAGTTTTTTGTCATTTTCTGATGATGATCATGGAAGGTCGAAACGCGTCAGTGCGTGTGACACGCGGTAGTTTTTCTATGTTGTCCGAAAACTGGTTAAATACAATGAAATTGGTGTTTACTTGAAGCTCGCAAACCTAATTTAAAGAATTGTTATCACCATCCGCGCAATCAAATATTGTTTAAATCTGCAAATTGCGTTTGTCACCAACATACAGTATACATGGTTTATAATTATCTAAAAGACAATAAATTCATTACACAGGATTGAGATTAATTTTCAGTTTATTTGGACTGGGAAATAAAGCTAATATTAATTCTGGTGTCTCACAAAATCTTGGTTCGATTATTACACCTTTAGCCTATTATATGCGACAATTATTTTAAAAACTAAAATCTGTATAGTGATGCTATTTCGCATATGCAACTTTCAAACAAATTTAAATTCATGCTGAATTTGGCATATCCTTCTGCATCTGTTGGAATAAAGTTGTTACTAGGTACATATAAACTTATAAATAACTGCATATATATGAAATCTCCACAGCAAAAACTATATAAGATAACAAATTAAACTCAGTCATTTTTTATTAATGAAAAAGCTTTCGGTTATATTGAATATTATTTTTTTTTAAATGAGCACAGACTTAAATGTTTTACTATAAAAATTTGTGCGTAGGCCTGAACTTTTAATTTATTTATTTGATTTTTGTATACGTTCTGATTGTAATTTATAATTAGGTTTAATTTTTCGCATTATATAGCGGTGCCAAAAATATAAATCAACATGCAAAATGTGAAGATGATGAAAAAAATGTGATATCTGCAGAGAAGTGTCACAATTGCGCAACTAAAGCACCAGTGGCACCTGTCCTCAAAAGGCAGGACTCAGGTTTGTCGAAGTTGTTCTGTAACAAATGTATACATTAATTATTATAATTATTATGGGTATGATTATGAACGGGATTAATATCATAGTTTAAATAATTATTATAGCTATTATTAAAAAATTTGAAGAAAATATTATGGTTATAATAATAATACTAATTATTATTATTATTACTATAATTAATATTATTATTTAGAAGTACGTTATTTTTATTATTTAAAAAATATATTAATTATTTTTATTATTTTTAATGAGTCGATGGATACGCAGAAAAATGTATTAAAATTCAATTATGTAATAAGGCTTTCATTTTTAGAATCCATTCAGCTTTTGTATCTATTCTATACATGAAAGTAAACCATGCTTATAAGCCTATACCAGTCAATTGCATATAGCTGCTAGATTCTGCTTAATTGCAAATGTATTGCTTTTGATTATAATGATTATGTACAATGTCGGTACTAAAGTGATACCATTTTAAATCTCTTGCTTGCAAACCATGACGTTACAGCCGATTCTGCCGAGGGTTATTGCAACTTGTTTCATTTACGCTAGATTCACACATTCCTAATACATTTCGCTTTTATTCTTATTTTGCAAGGCCTTATTTTAAATGATCTTATTTTAATCATAACAAAATAACGGTTGTTGTTGACATTTCTGTTGTTTTCGATTTCGGCCGGTTTTCTGACAGCAAGATATCAATTTTGATATGCTGTTGTATTAGTGCTTGTGATTATGCTGGTTATGAACTGTGCCAGTTCTAATGGGATACAAACTTTAACATTTTGCTTATAAATTATGATGTAGCGGCCGATTTTGCTGAGGGGCGTTACCATTTGTTTCCTATAGGCTAGATACACTCATTTTTCTTTTACATGATTTTGTTTCATATTATCCTACTTTAGTATTAACAAAATGATAACTTTTTTTAATACTATATTTTTGAAAAAAAATTTGGCCTGTTGTGACAATAAAGCTTCAGTGATTAAATGTTTTGTATTAGTGTTAGTGATTACGATGAAGTACCGTGTCGACATTTAAGGGACACCATTTTAAATATTTGTTTAAAAAATATAATGCTATAGCCGATTCTACGGGGTGTTGTTACCACTTGTTCCGTCTAAGCTAGGTCCACCCTTTCTTAATTCAGTTTTCCTTTTACCTTGAAAGGTTTTTTGTAATTATCATCTTTTAAAATTAATATAATTATAGTGGCTGTAATTATTATTAATTTATTTACCGTTCGGTTATGTGACAATAAGGATTCATTTTTAAAATGTTTTTTTATCAGTGTTTGCGATGGTGACGATGATCATGAACAATGTCACTACTAAAGGGATACCGTTTCAAATATCTTGTTTACAAATTATGATACTACAGCTGATACTGTAGAGAGTTATTAACATTTGTCAGTCTAACAGGCACAAGCGCCAGGAAAAACTGAGAGACAGGCGAATGGGGTCGCTTATTCTTAGGAATCTCAGCTTATCTCTTGTTTTCTCATTCACAACCGACCTCCAGAAGCGGTTGGTAATTTTATGGTGGATCAGTCGATTTACCTTGACTTTTAGGAGAAAGAATGATCGTCAGAGATATAGATTTCAATAATCTTTGATTGCGCGGGTGGTGGTTACTATTCTTTAAATCAAGTTTTAGAGCACGAAATTAACACCAATCCCATTATATTTTACCAGTCAAACAAACTAATATGTGTGACTGCCATTAGTTTTGGTACATTGTTGATTTAGTTAAATACTTTGGGATTGGTGTTTATTCCAGGCTCGCAAACTTGATTTAAACACAAGTTATAAAAGTTTTAATTTAAAAATGGTAGTTTTCATATAAGAAGACAAATAACCCGTTTTTAATAACACACATATACACAACCATACAAAGAAATTGACTCTCAGTTTAAAATCTAAAATGACAAGCTATTCATGCATTTGCTACATATATCTAAATCCATTACTAAAAAATATCCCATATTAAGATATATTCGTAGGAAGACTGCAATGATTATAAATAAAATTCATATATTCTTTTCTATTGTACTATTAGACTGACTAGTCTAACATATCTAATATAATTCCTCAATGATTCGATTGGTCCTCATTTTAAAGTACACGCCGTGTCCGTCTTCGTGATGGCTGAATGCTGATTACTACCGTCACACCAAAGGCTTCCACACCATTCGTACTAACCACTGGAAATGTTGGTCGATCTAATCTTGGTGATTTTATATTTCGATACATCATCTCCAGTACCCTCACTAGAAATCTAATAAAACTCAGTACACTAATTACACGACCAGATTTAGGCAGATGTGTCTCAAATTTATGCTTTTCGTGCAAAACTCTACCAGATAGATCCTCGTGAGTATAGATTACGATCTAGACATTTATTTAATAAAGTTAGACGTGTGTGTATGTAAAAAACTTTCTAATGGTAAGTGGAGGTTTACAGCTTGGTTTGTAAAATATGCCAAATAAAAAGGCATATTTTATAGTCAGCAAAAAATTTGATTTCCTCTTTAATACATGTATCTTAATCTAGGATAAATGAATGAGAATCAACTAGCATCGTAACTAGTTTCTGAAATCTGGATGACATAGCATATGACTATATATATGCCTCTTGTCAGAATTTATGTATGTAAATGCAATTAGTTATGCTGTGAAACCGGCATTTTAACAATAATTGATTGCGCGGGTGGTGGTAACAATTATTTAAATCAAGTTTGCGAGCATGAAATAAACACCAATCCCATTGTATTTAACCAGTTGTCGAACAGCATAACAAAGCTACCGCCAGCCGCAACGCACTGACGCGTTTCGACCTTCCAGAAACATCATCCGAGTACGACGGCAAACTGACTATCGAGGATCAAACCGCATTTAATATATATGGAAATCAAATTTAGATATGCGGCTCTCACCACTAGCAGTCTCGCATACATTGAACTTGACTGGAAATGTTGGCTGCACAATTTCTATGAAGTCACGATCATTAACTGTTTGCAACTTTTGCCACATATACATATAAAAACAATACAATTTAATAATAATTGATTGCGCGGGTGGTGGTAACAATTTTTAAATCAAGTTTGCGAGCTTGAGGTAAACACCAATCACATTGTATTTAACCATTCGTCGAACAACATAACATATCTAAATTTGATTTCCATTTATATTCAATGCGGTTTGATCCTCGATAGGCAGTTCGCCGTCGTACTCTGATGATGATCGTGGAAGGTCGAAACGCGCCAGTGCGTTGCGCCTGACAGCAGTTTAGTTATGTTGTTCGACGACTGGTTAAATACAATTGGATTGGTGTTTACTTCAAGCTCGCAAACTTGATTTAAAAAATTGTTACCACCACCCGCGCAATCAATTTTTGTTAAATTTTATTGCCTATATATGTATATGAGGCGAAAGCTGCAAACAGTTGATGTTCGTGACTGCATAGAATTTGTGCAGCCGACATTTCCAGTCAAATTCAATGTATGCAAGACTGCTAGAGGTGAGAGCCGCATATCTAAATTTTATTTCATATATATTCAATGCGGTTTGATCCTCGATAGTCAGTTTGGAAGGTCAAAACGCGTCAGTGCGTTACGGCTGGCGGTAGTTTTGTTATGTTGGTCGACGACTGGTTAAATACAATGGGAAAACGGTATTTGTTAGTTTATAGCTGAAGAATCTGACAATGAATCAAAGAGTCTATACAAAAATTTTTTCATATAGTGTACCACGACAATCAAAAGATATGTCTAAAAAAATTGGAACAGAACTATTAAAATTACAAATTTATTTTACTGACAAAACATTTCTTGCACAATTTATGTAACAAAGCCTCTTTTAAACCTCCCAATCTATAGCAAAACTATAAGCATTTCTGCTTGGAAATGATACATATTTTGGAATTTTAACATCGTAACATCTGTCATGGAATATACTGAATTTGGAAAATATCCACAATTATTTATAAAAATATATTGTATTTGTCGTTATCATTAAACAATGTTCTGAATGCAAAAAATGTATTTTATTTGAGGCGCTAGACTAAACTTTTACAAAAGATTACATCTTTGATCTCATATAATGACCATATGCTATTGATCTAACTGGTCTTTAAGAATTTTAAAATGTTAAGTTTAATACTTGTGCATTAGGTTACCATTGTACAGTAAACAAAGTCACCGTAACTTTTTATTGTCCTTTTAACTATTAGTTTATTATTGGTATTCATACTTAAAACATTTTAAATAATGAACCAAATCTAGAAAGTCAAAAATATGGAACAAGTCAGTCGTGTAAAGGTAGTCGACATATCGATGATCACGAAACCAAAGACGACCAAACTTTTGCAGATTCGGAAAAAAATGTGCCAAAAAATGAATCAGTTGTCCGTAAAACCAATAAAAATCTGCCGGATAACAAAACCAGCTGTCGTGGATTTAAATCGGAAAAAATGACGGGAAATAATATGCCAGAAGTTAGTAAACATGTTAGTGAAAACGAAAAGAACGGTATGTTGATGTACGTTTTTGCAATTTAATCATATTTTTATCATTATATTTAAAAATATATGAATAGATACTTCTTCCATAGTCCTCATAACCTAAACAATGCATGAAATTGCACATGGAATCTATTTGCTAAACTCCTCAGTGCTGTTGGCGTTTACTCATGTGGAGATCGAACTCAGGATCTTTTTGGCTTCGAACTGAATCGCCGAGTTTCTTTTACATAGAATTCATTTTCTATAAGTTGCGCTGTTTATATATATATATATATCCGAGTATAACTGCTTATTGTATGCAGATGCCATTATTTGTGCTATGAATCTGCTATCCGGCAGCTCCAGTGCTGGAGAAGCTGAAAAATAATCGAAGGGTCTATCCAAAACAAACATATCTATGCATATCTTATTGAATACTGCAAATTATGGTATAGTATATTTTAGTATCGTAACCGTGTGTAGTGTGTATCCGTGTGTGTGTGTGTGTTTAACCGTGTGTGGAATAGAGTAAACATTTAAAAGACTGTTTAACGCAAACATTCGTGCTTACTTAACAACACCTAATTAGTTTCCCATTCTTCCAGCTAATTTTGAGCACATTGGCGTGCTGCTCATTGGAAAGCTGGTCAGTTCCTTATGTTCTGAAGAAAAATTATTAAATGTTTAGTTCAATGTATGCGAGACTGTTAGAGGTGAGAGCCGCATATCTAAATTTGATTTCCATATATATTCAATGTGGTTTGATCCTCGATAGTCAGTTTGCCGTCGTACTCTGATGATGATCATGGAAGGTCGAAACGCGTCATTGCGTTGCGGCTGGCGGTAGTTTTGTTATGTTGTTCGAAGACTGGTTAAATACAATGGGTTTGTGTTTACTTCAAGCTCGCAAACTTGATTTAAATAATTGTTACCACCACCCGCGCAATCAATTATTGTTAAATTCGTGCTTACTTAACAACACCTAATTAGTTTCCCATTCTTCCAGCTAATTTTGAGCTTATTGGCGTGCTGCTCATTGGAAATCTGGTCAGTTCCTTGTGTTCTGAAGAAAAATGATTAAATGTCAAGCAAAGCATAATATATGGTTGAATTCCCAATACACATTTGTTGTGATATTGCAAGGTGGCTAAGAAAACAGTAGTTTTATATGGCTTTTTCTCGTTAGTTATGTTACTCGATTGTGTTTGCTTGCACGCCATTGCATTTCTGATAGCCTTGTCGCAAATTTGGTATCTATTCATTAAATATTTCCTTCAGTGAGTTTTTTTCAAATAATATTCATGGTAGCACTCCAATGTGCGAAGCTAAATAGAAATCTTGTTAGACTCAAGAAAAGTTTCCCGTGTTCGGCATAATTTGCTTATATGTTTGCATCTAAGCGTGGTACTATGAATTAAAAAAAAGCTGCACTAAACATGTTGTGCAGAACTTTACTCGAAGTGATAGAATTCGCACAGTGTTGAGTTTTGTAATGCACATGCTTTGCATTTGTGGAAATTCATTTGACGATTAATTGAATATTTCATACTATATTGCTTGAGACTAGCAAGTGTAATGCAACAACTGTCTTTTTATCCAAGTCAAAATTTATAAGCAAGAAAAGATAAATTAAGAAAATATTGACAATTAGTATAGTTCGCTGAATTTTGCTTCTTTAATTTGATCAAGTGTACTCGATTCGTGAAGTTCGAATCAACAAAAGTAACTACCGTTGGTTGAATCGGCTTGGACGCATATGCCGTTAAATTTAATCAAATCTGATTTAAATTTATAAAGCAAAATTAAACAAACCCGATGTTGATTATTTCGCAAAGCCTTAAAATAATAAAAATTAATGGACGGAATTTGTTTAGCTTCTACCAGATACTTTTAGCGCTTGCGCCATCATTGGACAAAACAATGTAAATTTAAATTGAAGACATATTCTACAGAAGGAAATGAAAATGGATTATGCTAAACTAAAAACAAAAATAAACAATACAGTTGACACTGTGCCTGTTACCTCATCATCCATTCCTCTTGACCGATTAGAGTGAAAAATAACTCGTTTCGTTTTATAAACATATCGTTTTTGATCATCTATCGATCTTGCAGATATGGACAAATATGTATAGTAGATATTTTTGTTATTTGCACGAAGGCGAAGAGGGAAGACCATTACTACACAGTAACAAATAAAGATCACGATCGCTTAAATATGCCGGAAGCCAGTATAACATAGTGGTTTCATTCTCTATTGAATTTTAATTCAAATGGTAGTAATGAAATTCACTAATATTATTTCAGGTAGTGTATTCCAAGAAGTATACAACTTGACACAAAGTCAATACAATTTTCCTACATTACTCACCAAAACATATAGTGGGTACAGGGCACAGTAACGGCTGCTACTGATGAGTCTCCAGTAAGCACGAAACGAATGTGCCCATGAGATACTTTCCGTTCATGCTGTCTTTGGTTTATCTTTCTGGTCATATTTGACAAATTTATTAAAGAGTGCGTAATACTTAATAAACAATTACACACACAGTCTAACGACTGACTTAAGCGTAGGAATTAATTTCACATAATTAATCTGATTTTAACCAAACTACCCGCCATTTATATTCACTATGGTTAATTTTATACGGCTTGTTTGATTTAGGATACCAGCTAGTTGCAGAAATTCGGCATTGTTCCGGTTAAGATTAATCAAGTTGGTAGATTACTCGCTACAATGTACTCAAATAGGAGTTGCTAAGGTTAAAGATTTTTCTCTACATAGATAACTAAGAAATTACATAAAAATGAAAAGGATTTTAATTTGGCCTAAAGACGATATTCTTTTTTGTATATGTCTCTGTGTGTGTTTCCATTACCAATCTAACAAGTGAATGGATGCTTTGTACATTATTTTACTGATCTTTAGATTCTATGTGTTTCTGCTAAGGATATAATACAGGCTGAGACATTATGGATATGGTCACTAATCAATTTTAATAGGCTTACAGGGATATAACGATTTCCCATGTTCAAAGTGAATTCATATACGATCAATGCGATAAGCCATGAAACTTAACCTGATTCCGTGGTTTAGAATTATACTTTCGTTACCAATTTGGCCTAAATGTTTGCTGACTTCGCCATAATGGTGCTATGCAGAGGTTAAACTTGCCTCACTTCTGTGAGTATCTTGATAAATATAATAATTATAACTAGGTACTGTTTCTATCTCTCTCTATTGTAAGTCTAACCAATAATTTGTGTCTAAATTATTATTTTTGTCATTATATATATACGCATTTTCTATATATGATGATGATGATAGGTGAAATAGTTAATGAATTTGTTTTTCATTGAATTGAAATTAGTTTTTCATGTTTCTATCCGAAAAAACGTGACTAAGACCATTCCTTTCAGAGAAGGTGAATTATAATCTTCGAACGGATTTATACTATAATCGAACAGATTAGATTAGGTTTCGTAAGAGTGATGCTGGTTTAAGCAATGATTCTGATATTGCAAATATCCTTTAAGAGTCAATCAAAATGTTTTACATTTGAGTTTATTACGAAGCTAAAACGGGTTGTATTAAAAAGTTTTTTTGAAGTGAATCGGCGTATTTGTAAAGCAGCTACAATTTCGTTATCTTGGTGCCTTGTGACTAACTTGGCCTATTGTATGTACTGCAGTTTGGTCTAGTGGCCTCAATTATGTCCATCGTTCAGATGAGTTCACTCTAAACTGAATCTACCGACACCATATTTTTTTAAAAAAATTCTTCATTTCCAAAATGTGTTTTATGAAACTTTGTGTACGAAATAGGTCTGTCATTCATTGAAGGAGAAGCAGTACCAAAATTGTTGTTTGTGCGACATTGAAACAGCACTGTATTCTGCTAATGCGAGGCCACTAATAAAAATGAGGCTGATTGTTAATATTTAAAGGAATTTTATTATGTTAATAACTGTTCTGTTTTATCGCTATTCACAACCATTTACACAACGAGAGGCATGGGCTACTTGGTAGGCGTATACTGATTTTTTCAATTTTAACTGTTGAGGCACGTTTGACTGTGATATGTTATATAATTCTGGGATAGTAACGTAACAATTCATTTTATGTTCGCTATCATTTTAATATAGAAAGGAGCTTAATTTAAACTAAATTTAAGTCTCTACTGAGTTCTTTATTTGAATGCACATTTTCAAACTCATGCAACATATAATTACAGATTAAATAGTTAAAATTCGTTCCACTCTACAATTCTTAGTTTATATTTACATATGAAAGTAATTAATGGGTCAGGTGCTTATATCAAGACCGCAACCTTGATTATAATAATTGTTATTGCCACGCGCGCAACCAATGTTCGTTAAATTATATAAATGATAATGAACGTTTGTTTCTTGCTAACCATATCACCTACGACTACTAATTTGAGGAAGCCTTGTTACATGCTCTTTATAATAATAATTATTTGCAACTATGAAAAAAATTTATTGCATGATTTATATTTTATTTGTTTTAATACAAATTATATTTCTATTAGTACTACGAAACAGTAATTTCTTCATGTATAATTTTGACTTCAGCCGTTCTTGTCTCTTAGTAATGTGAATTACGAAATACTTTGTGTAATGAAGAAAATTATTTAAAAAATAACAGTTTAGGCTACACAGTCGAAAAAGACCATTTTCATGTCAATAGATCTCAATCTGACTGAAAAATCTACAAAGTTACTCAGTAAAATTAGAAAGAAACGAGGAATTAGTTGGATTATATGTATATATTGTGAAATAAATACTGGAGGGGAAATCCGCACACGATACAACGCGCACACACAAAGAAACACACACACAGACAAAATCCACCAATTTGTATTCTATTAATACATAAATTCCTTTTATATTTTCACAGCTGAGAAAGAATATGAAAATGACAGCTTCTGTAATACAAAGCTGTCCTTCATTTCCTGCTTTGTAAACACCTGAAAATCTGCACTGTTTTGAGTTTAATTTTTGTAAACGATACTTTCGCTATTATATGAAAATAATTCTCTGTGCCAGCTATGTTTACTCTTAGATGCTTTTGAATTCGCTGCATTAGTAATTTTCCATTCACACCCACATAGCGCTCTGAGCAGACGTTTCACATTTATAAATAAATATTAGATTATTCAATTGCAAAGAGCTTTAAATATACGTGTAACAGGAGTTTTTATGTAAAAAACAAATTTTCTAATAGGCGTCCGAGTAATCACCGCTTTTTTAAATTCATCGAGTAAAAATTTCCAGTCAGAACATAAATACGTCAAAGGAAATAGTGCGTTAGATGGATGGTTTTGTTGTGTCGTTCGACGACTGGTTAAATACAATGGGATTGATGTTTACTTCAAGATCGCAAACTTGATTTAAGGGATGGTTTTAGTGTTTGAAATTTAACTGAATGAAGGCCAAAGCTTTTAATATTGTTAAGAATGCCATGATTTTCCTCCATCTTGGTTACTGACTACCAAGATATCATTGTAACACCTCAGATGTATGACTTTAGTCTTGAATTTACAGAAACAGATTTGCTACTAGAACACTAACAGAATACCAATTGCCATTCTGTCGTGTATTGTGAAATATTGATAATTCAAATTGAACTGATCCTCCTTAGGGCAATTGTTACGGGGAATTTTAAGATTAAACTGTTATATAGTGAATAAAGAGTGGTTATATTGACAAATTGGCTTGGAAATTAATAATTGTATTAACGTGGACAATTGCAGACAGTTTCTAAACAACGAAAGGTATCTTTCTATTAATGTTGACATTGTAAAATTTATTTTCATCGTTAAATCAATGGAGTCACGAGCAAAATTTCTTGAATTTTCAATTTTTTTTAAATATTGAAGGATTAATTTTAGTTCGCGTACCAATTTCTATTGTGGAGTGTCGTTCATAGACATAGTTGGTTTAGGTGGCGGGACGGTTCTCATTTCAACCACTTTATGCTTCTTCGATAAAACGTAAATTGTAACTTTGTGTGTGGCAGTTGGTTAAACTTGTTTAAGACGGCCTATCATGTTATCATTTTTGTTTTAATTTATACCACCCGTTCTCTATCAAATTGCAATGCATGTCTTTTTAATGGCATACCACGTTATCTTGGCACGATTTCAATTCCTGTGTATAATCAAGATAAGTTATATATTCTGCATTCCGGTGAACTAATATGTGTACAGTTATGTATTGGGTGTTAAGTACCTAGTAACAAATTGATTCGAATCGGACCAGAACGGCATACCAATTTCAACATGAACAAAAGTTGTAATCTGATGTACACATTTTCCCGTGCTTATTAGCGACTCACCAGTAGGAGTCAGTACTACGCCTTAAATACTATGTATTCTGTCAAGCAGCGTGGAAAAGTTGGGCAATGCAATTTGTTATGCAAATGTTGTATTTGAACAGTAAAAGAGTTCAATTCGTAAAATGTCCTTTGAATTGCGACATCAAAACCAAATCACTATATATTATATGTATCATAACTGTAAAAGGTACAAGCACTACGATTTTAAAGGTAGGCTTAATTTAACCCATTTGCAGAATGACTACCATTCTGAATACTCCATGCTCCAGACAAGTCTAGTATTTTGAACTCTATTGACATCAGTTATCATATTTCGTGAAAATTGTGAATCTTTCAATAAAGTATAGTAGTTATATACTCTGAAAATAATATATTTGTATTTGCAAAAATTTCGATGGTACTGTTTTAAGTTTGGTACATATAATATATGATAAATTAGCTTTGTAAATGGTAACGCTAATGATTTTTTATGAATTTTATTTTCCTGTTGTTCTAAACACATATGTATAGTGGATTGTACAGTCCAACCATCTCACATGTTTCAACAAAATAAATTATGCCTTACGAGCTTAGTGCAGGTTCCTACTGATTAGTCATTAGTTTGAAATTAAGGCATTTGTACATGAGATTGTACCTTTAGCTCATGCAAAATTTGGCACGTACTAATGGTCATATTTGAACTTACACATAGTATAATTTAGAATATTGACAAGTTTATTTATAACATAATTAATAAGCAGAAATACAATAACTGCGACTATCTGGATCCAGTTATTGAATTTAGATTTTATTCTTCATTTTTGAGTACATTCTATTTGAGCTTTTTTATCAAATTCAATTAGTTAAGCCTTGCTATAATATATGCATATGCGTCATGTAATCTAGCTAGTAGAAAAATCTGACAGTTATCTTCCAAAATTTCTGACGTATAATCATCACATAAGCACTTGAATGCAGCTTTTTGTTTCTTTCTATTTCATTTGGTTTTTATTATTTGATAATATAATAAATTTAGACGCAAAATATGGGGATTCTTTCTGCGCCTTATAGTTTGAAATGAACGAGGCTAGATCTTTCGAAATTCGATGGAGACTTGTCCGTTATGAAGTAAATCTCTGTGTAATTTCAAATTTTCTTGACGATAGCAATTATTTTCAGAGGATTAGCAGCATCCTTGAAAGCTTCACGTTCGCATGGATGAAGCATACTGATGCCAAATTCTGACACTGCAATCTTATTGCCCAGGTAGTAAAATTGCATCCATGTCCTTAAATCAATCGAGTTAATCCTTTAATTAATTGGTAATCACTATCTTTCGTTCCCCAAACCTACAGATAATTATAATCGTCTTCTCAACTATTGCATTATGTAAGTTCAATGGTCATTATTTCACGCGAGTCTGTCGAATAGGACAGTTAATTTTTCAAAATATCTACTTGCAGTTGTTTATATGTTTTATCTGGAAACGTCAAAATTGCAACCGCTTATTAACAAATAATGTCTACACATATCTTAGTTATGTGGATGAAAATATAATATTTATTAATGAAGATACAGAAATAAATTGCATGCTCGAATATCTTAAAAACACAGACTATAATATGCAGTTTATTGGCGAGCATAACAACCAGTAGTGTAACACATTGTCGTTTTTTTGACATATTTCTTTTGCGTCAGGAAGATAATAATAAAATAATCTAAAAATAATTATGAGCTGGACAGTGCATCCATTGTCATATTGAAATTCTATTTTTCTCATATAGGAAGTTTAATATGCTTATTTTCAAATATTAGGAGGATGAACTTAAATGTCAAGAGCTGGTGGTTCTCAAAACATTTTTTAGCCAACGAGTACCTAAGTACATTTATAATATATATAGTATATATAGTGTATACACTAATAATGAAGCAGTTTTGTTGCAACAAACTAAAGAACAATATAAGTTATTTTACATTATAAACAAGACGCGCGATAATTAAACCTACCTGAACAAATAAAAATCAGAGATTACTCGGATACTTAGTGCAAAAATTAATGTTTTGTTCCTGTAAAGAATAAACTCCTTGTATTACAACGATAAAATGCTGTTTATTAATACACACACAATAGCTGCTTTGAACGCTATATAGATTTTGCTGTGCATTTATTAAAGAGCGATTACAAAGGCATTTTCGACAAAACACAGCTGGCAATTGGGGAAACTTCCAAAATAACGAATTATAATACTTAAATATTCCTACTTCAAATTAGTTGAATTTACAGAATATTAAAGCAAAAATTTGAATATGAGTTGCGTTTAACGATAGGTGTCACTTGAAACATCTTTTCCAGGCAGCTTAACTGTAAAAATAAATTTGGACACGAATTGATAATCAATTGATAAATTGATTGAATTTATGTGATTCTGCGTGTGTGGTGTTTGATTTCAGATTTTTAAATGAATAATGTATAAATGAGTTCGAACTTAATCAATATTTCAAAGTACCATATATTTCAGTCGAGTTGACATCCAGCAAAATTAAAGCAGTCTTTTTAGCTGTATTGTATGGACCGGTTTTTATAGTGAACTTTTACTGTAATGAAAAAATCGTGTTTCAATTTACTTGATTTTTAAATTTTTAATGAAGACACTGTTTTATATATTTTTATCTGGGGTGTACCTTTTATTTTAAACAAATATTGTATTGTAAAATTTATATAACCATAGGGTGTAATGTCTTACTCTGTCTTCGTAAGAAGTCAGCTATCAAATTAGTATGCTTAATTTATCCTTAACCTATCACATAACTATGAACATTACTTTTACTTACAGTTAAATACTGTTTGTTGCGAAGATCTAATATATATATATATATATATATATATATATATATATGCAAGTATGTATTAGGTATTGCGAACCTAGTAACAAATTAGTTCAGTTGGTCACAACTGAACTAATTTGTTACTAGGTTCGCAACACCTAATACATACTTGCATTAATTTTACTTGTTCGTAAAAAACTAAAATTTTCTTTTATAGTTTAGATCATATATATTTTAAAACAAGACCGTTCCTCTTTAACAGGGAATTAAAATAAATGCTATCATAAACAGAACGCGGACTCTAATGATATATTTGTTTTCTCAGTTCATACTGCATATTATAACTAATAAAACTGTATTTGAGTTAGAAAGGCGAGGAGCTGAAGCTGTAATCCTATTGATGCACATGCTCTCTCTTCTGAATTCTCATTGGCAAAAGCCAACACTTAGCATCAACTTGGAAATATAATTGGTCAATTAATCTAGAAGAAATGCACATTGAAGTTTATCTGTTAACTGCATATTTGGTTGTATCTCGTTGTTTTAAGTTAATTGGAGAACAGAAAGTAATTGAAATTTCTGTATGTGGATTCCACACGAATTTCATTCGTGAGTAGTCACTTTACACTATCAGTTTCGCAATGATCCAATTGATCCCCAATTACTTATACGCATCGAGTTCGTCTTCGCGGTGGCTGGGTACTGATTCGTCCCTTTCCTTCGAAGGCTCAACATCATTCTTACTAACCACTGGAAATGAGGCACGATCTAATCTTCGTTGACTGGTTACGTTTCTGAAAGTCATTTCGCGTTCTATCATCAGACATCTAATCAAATACACAGTCAAAGTGGTCATAAAATAGATTTAAGCAAATTTGGTAAACTCGTTTCGAAGCAGATCTGTTTATCCTTTAATTTTTGCCTCATTAATTTTTTTCAATAAATAATTTGTCTCAGCTACTAAACTCTATATGTGCATATGCATGGAGCAAATGAAAACAGCCACTCAACAACTATATATACTAAAAATGGAAGACCAACCCTTACCACAGTACAATTGCAGCTATCTCATATTCCTGGTATAAATAATCTCATCTAGTCTGCAGAATGTCAATTTGAGGGAAGAGTCAAAGTATCGAACATGCGTGGTATTAATGTTATGTTGAGATGTCACGGTAATTAAAGTTAAAATTCAAAACTGAAAAAGCCCCAATAAACTTGATTGACAGATACCGTTTTTGGCGTAGAGCTAATATATATGCAATTGCGTATTACATATTGCGCACCAAGCAACAATTATTTAAAATATAACCTGAGGGATAAACGAAAGACAGAAAGTTACCTCGATAAAAGAAGAGTGAAGACAAGAGCGACGCATAGGTTACGAATAAATAAGGAGAGAAAGGAAGAGATAGTAAGGACAAACTATAGTTAACGTACATGAATGGTCTACAATAATTAATAATATGCACGTTTCTAAGTTAACCTACTTATAG